>QNGE01000257.1:132654-150269 GCA_008508345.1 Paragonimus westermani
TGGAGACACTAGGTGAGATGGCGGCTAATCGAGCTCAGTGGCGTGAATGTTGTCGTTGTTTGGCCGAGTTGTCTGTGAAGTGAGTGCATTTAATGACGTGGGGCAGTGAAAGCCGTAAGGAAGCTGTCTCGCTGATGACGCCTTACTCTCACTTGCAGCTCGGTTGTTTGTTTGCAAGGTGTAGACACCTTGATGTTCAATGTTTGAATATAGACGTAGTTATTTTCAGTAGTTAGGCCCCTTCCCGTCCCCTTCTTTTTCCTTCTCTCTTCCCATGTGGGGTTTGCTTTTTCTTCATGGTTGTGTGGCAGTTAGGTATTAGTGTGAACCACCGATGTATTGCTGTCTATGATGATGATGATTGAACAAAGCAGTTAGAACACAAGAAATGGTAGATGGAAGCATTTCCTGTTGACTCCTCAACACCAAATTTACAATAAAATAAATGGGTCTCTTTTACAGCAAACAACTAGAGGGGTGGACATTCAATAGGTCGGTTAGGACAGGTCATTAGATCCAGGGAAGTGTCAAGTTCACGAACAGTTGTTTCTGAACACAACGGATTTGAGGTGATTGTAGTTGCTTCATCAAACCGTAAGAGTCTTGTGTAAGAATGACGTGGCAGGATTCTGAATGCACAAGCTGGATCAGTAGCGTGACCATTGTTCGGGACGTGTCTACCGACTGAGGAAACTGGCTACACACGCGCTTCAGCAACATTGCCATATTTCGGTAACATACTTCTGCATCCATTTATGTAAATGTCCCTTCATTCTGGGGCTCAATCATCTCTAGGTTCTACCTGAGTAACTTTCGTCCCAGTTACGTACAAATTAGTAAGCACAATGTGGAGTGGCGCCGATAGACTGATCTCCTTTGATTGAAGGCACCGGTAACTTCTGGGTCAAGCGATTACACCATGTTCGGCTGCATAAAACGATCGATCAACTGAATTACCCAACCGCTGTTGCTTGATGCATGACGAAGTCACCCTTAGAAGGTAGACCTTACTTTTCCCTACCTCTTCCAGTGATACTTGTTGTCTACTGTGCCTATCTATGAACCTTCTGTAGGACAGAAGTGATCAGGTCCAGTTCTTCCGCAAGGCAGTCGTGCGTACAGATTCGTCTTGCTCGACGATTTATGCGCATGGCTAGAAATGACATGCAGCTGTTGACCTCAAATTCACACATAACCTTCAGATTAAGATAGCTTGTGATATGATTGGTTTTCTATCTCCGTTTCTCGATTTTTGGCATGAAAAAATCTGCTATGATGGGGCCTGGTGGACTTCTCATGGCTACACCGTATAGTTGACGGTAGGATTGCTCGAGAAAAGGAAAACTGATATTCTCAGAACAGAGTAGCAGTTCCTCACAATATATCGGTTGGAAGCGGTATCGAAATATGACTCAATTCAGTGAGCTCACAGATATAGTCAATCGCTTCGTGCAGCGGAACATTCGTAAACAGCGACTGAACGTTTATAATTAAAATGACAATCGTCGACAGATTATCGTCTTGTACTTAGAGTGAAAACATGAAAATTTAGATAAATATATACATTCCACCGTGACTCTTTCAAACCAAAGATAATCACAAAAGTTTTTACAGGTAGCCGAGCCGAAAACAGCTTTAGAACAGAGTGTATCATGACGCAAAACTTTGAGCGACATCGTCACGATCAGACCGTATTCAGTATAATATGGGCTTCAGAAGATATCAGGTTGTAGGAGCAACGGGCTCCTTTGAAGCAGTAGAGACGAAATGGTGCCCAGTGATTTGCATATAAGATGTGGTATGTCTTCCAAATACATAAGTGGCTGCCGGTAAACACCAATTGGAGAAAACCTTTTCGGGTATAAAATGTAGTCAAGGCTGAACAGAACCGAATTATTCACATCGGTTTCCAGTATAACGACATTACACTCCAAGGCAATTAGTTACAAACCGCAGTGTTGTATTTTATGGTAAAAAAGATGATCAGATAAGTGACGGGCTTGGTACAAACAATAAATAGTGAGAACCAACTCCCAGTCACATTCCTCGACGTGCTCAGGAAGTGACGGCCCACTGGTGTGGAAGAACCACGTAGCGAGTGTGTGTGTGCTCGGTTTCAACGCACGTAAACATGAGTTCTAGTTAGTGTGGAATGCGTGGTGCATGATGTGGACGAAGCAACACGGCTTACATAAACGTGATTGGAATGTAAATAAACGTCATAGGACACTGTCTGTTGCATGAGGTCGTTGGACCATGTTGAGATCACGAAAGGAAGTCGCCGCTTTCTTGCCGTTGAACCAAATCGTAATACCGACCACGCTTAGCCATAAGATCTTGATGAGTGCCTTGCTAAAATAGGAGATGAACGTCGAGAAAGATAAGTCAGAACAAATTGTACCAATATTAATCGAAAGATCTATCGGACTGGTTGGGATGAAAATTGTCATCAGTATAAGCAGACTGGTATAGCCAAAAAGCTTATTTTTCATAGCTGTTCCAGCCAGTCACAAATTGGATTGTGTCTATCAAACCAAACCAACTAGCACTAGAAAACTGATTCCCACTTTCTACACTTGGACAACGTTCGAGGCAACCGGGAATGAAACAGCCAAAGGTGGATGCTGCCAATCACCTGTGGAAAGAAGAACTAACGTGACGAACATGGGTTTTCGGTAGTTTGCTACCAGATCGACTTAATTATATACGACATTCTGTGAATCTCAAAACAACAAGGATCAAGAGGAGCATTAACTTTCACAAATTTGTGCCGCTCAACCGAAAACAACCCTATTCGCTTTTGGAGAAGTCGAACAGAGAACACTTGCACGCAAACGCACCAGATCAAACAATTTATTGTTAGAATGCTGTAAGAAAAATGGCTGTCCCCACTGTTTAATAACACGGAACATGATCGCGACAGAGGCACGTGACCCGATGACCACAGTTGAGAAAGCAATATTTGTTCGTTTGGATTTCAAAGTCAGACGCACATTCCATCAGTAGTAGTACGTAAATGATCCACTATATCGTCCCCTCTGACTGAGATTGAAGGATGCTTACTGTTCCTGATCAAACTATGTTCACCTAATCATTCTTCGTTTGTGCAATAGCGAGATACGACGGACAGACGACTAAAGATTCATTGGAACAAATCAGAGAACACTGTCCACCCCGGTTCGGAGTCGGCGTATGCAAATTGAGCAGTGGCATAATCGTAACATATCTGGCTGATACGGACCATTGTAATAACTCCGCGTAGGTCCATCTTTGTATAGCTCGTCCACTTCGGTCGACTAATTGAAAATGTCCGTATGACGGTTGTTCAACATTGTCGAATCGACCGCCATCCCGTTAGGAAATACAACCTTTCATTGGTTTGGTTATATGTTACGAACGTCAAGTCACCGCCTGAACATCGCGCCTTGTTTGTGAGTGGTGGATTAAAATGGAGGTGGCGGCCTGCGTATGGCTTGGGTTTGAGGAAAGGAGACACTCACAGGGAAGCTTGCTTCGGTAGGGCGCTCCTGGCATTCTGGCTGGAACCTCAATGACACTGAATACCTTTAGCTAAGGGAACTGTCACATATGACGAAGAATAGGAGTCAATGACGCTCGTGCTGCGAATTTACGTGCGTCGGTATAACCTATTAACCCTTTGCATTTCCCCCATTTACCTTTCAGTGTCTTTTTTCCCTCTTACATATTGTGGTAAGTTTGCCACTTCATGTGGTCATTTCTTTCTAACTCTCTCTCTCCCTTTATATATATATATATAACTGATACAAACAGTTTGCTTAAACCTAGAGTTTCTCCGACGAAAACCATACCAGTCAATCTCATGCGTGTTCACTCAATTTTCCTGGCTTTCAGTGGTCTACACTTCGCACTCACCCGGACCCACATGAACAGCTGACTTCGACTACAGAACCTTATCCAATGACAAACAAACAAAAACATTTAACGCGTAGTTTCTTCTATGACGGAATCCAAACGTTAAACGAGCAAACAACTGGCAAAGTAAATCTGAACACAACCTGTTCGGGTGCCTCAGACAAATGACAGACAAGAAGAAAGACGCTGTGCCGAAAAAAGAACAGTCAAATGTAAACAGGCGTCTTTGCACCGCGCGTAATACGGACGTATTTCATCAAAAATGCATAAAAACTAATTAAATGTGACAGTTGAAAACTGAGTGGGCGATCCGGTGAAAAACAAAGAACAATGCCAGAAAATGGAGACGAGAAATGAGCGACTTTAGTTCGGTGAGGCAACCTGGGGAAGAACAGTTCGACTAACAATGTAAATGGCGTGCGCTGATGGACGAGAATATGGAAGTTCCGCAAATGATTGGAATGACTGACTGACTGAGCGACCGACCGACCGAACGGGTGACCGATCGTGTGGGAAGGCGGCACGCTGATCAAAACTGTACGTGTACCTGTTTCGGTGATATTTTGGTACAGCCAAATGATAACTCACTTCCCCTAAATGGCTAGAGGGTGATCGCACCGACACAGACAGTGTGGTTACCGGAAGGTGAGTGAACAAGTAGCAGAGGGAAAGGGGAATTACATTTCGGATGCCGGTTAGACGTTTACGCCAAATGCGATGATGCGGTCTAAATGCTACGAAACAGCTATCCAGTAGCCGTAGGATTGTTTGGACTCGTCAGATAAACTTACGGTCGATTTATTTTGCAAAATATACCGCAGTAATAGAATATTCAATTCACCAAAAATGATACACCGATTCAGACAGACGTTCTCGAAAATGGAAACATCGGAGAACACAAAACCGGTTGCTCATCTCGAATTCTTGTGCAGCTGTCAAGATAGACAGCACACGGATGACGGTGTGAACAACAGTGGAAATTACAAACAACAATCGAACTACGAGGAAGTAGATCAAAAACAGTAAAACGATACAAAAGAGCCTAAGAAACACTGAGCGCAATTATGGAACAGACAATTCGAGAGAAATAACACAAGCATGTATGTACATGCACACGCACGCAGACTTCTGAATTGAGTACGACACACTATGTGATCGGTGGATGCCAACCCACCACCTGTCATGCCGTGTGCAGTTGCACGAGTCGGGTAAAGTTGGAAGCGACTGCCGGGTGATGAATGCATGACGCGCGTCCGATGGACAACTACTTCAACATAAACGCTTGGTTCGGTACAGGGCTACCGAGTACACCAGCGGTTCCAACCGTTCTTACCGTAGCACCCTCTTATTATCGTAAACGTGACGTCATCGGTCCCATCACTGAACATGCATCACATGAACATAATTAGCAGAACAGTGGTCGATAAGCATAGGTCACAGAAACCTGTGAAATGCAAGCATATAAGCTTATTATCATAGGGTTGAAGTCATTTGGAAAGAATCTTACATACCCATACTCAAAAATTGAAGTGATATTCTACTACTGTTGAACTTCTGGTTATCGCTCAATCAGAAATACCCCGAGTAAGGCCAGTCTGAAATATACAGTTAATAATTTTCGTGACACCGATGAGAGTACACTCAATGTCAACATGTCACGACACACATCTTCTGTCTACTATGATGAAAATTAGAACAATGCTAATCGTGGTTGAGCACATCGTCAAAAATAACAAAAAACTGAAGCCAGTCGTGCTTTGGTCTCCAACACATTCCAATATTTTTGTGAACTATTTTGTCTGTCCAACCGCCCAGACTTAATGCATTTTATACGTTGGGTATATACATATATGTGCAGGAGTGCATGAATTCATGAGAGAATGGACGAGAGAACAGAATAGAGACTTATACCCACCTCGACAATTTTGCCATGCGACATAACCAAGATCAAGTCTGCACGACGAACAGTGCTTAAACGATGCGCGATGATGAGACAAGTACGACCTGTTATTCACGATGAACAGAAAAGGGATAAAAAAAATGAAAGTTATTGGAGATTTTCTTATACGCTTGGTTTGTACAAACAACAAACACAGTCCGCTGTATAGCTAGAATTCATAGTAATTCAAGTTGTGAACTGGTTATCGAGAGCCAGCAGGTAGCAACTGAGTCTCAATTCGGGTGTGACCAGACAAATTTGAATGTGACTGTTATTGCACGCTGTGTGCCCGACCGCCCACATGTGATGACAGCTGTGTTCGCAGTATGTATCACGCAGTACGGCGACACAGTGCATACAACTGACAAGCAATTCATTCGTCGGAACGGACCAGAATGTACACTATGGATAGGCACCGATAAAAGTGAAGAATCTTAATATGTCGCAGCCAGAAAATTCGACTGACCGCTAACAACACTGTGGGTTTTGAATTGGTAAATGAAGAACCACCGACGACGATACGGGACATGAATTAGAAGCCGAATTTATGGTTAGGATAAACAGTGACTTTCTTTAATGGGGTTGGGGATAATGATAGGTATTGGCAGAGGTGCAGTTTTTAAAAGCAGCTACCGGACTACACAATGGCATGAACTGAAAAATATCTGTAATGAACAGAAGTGTACATACAATTAATGACCTGAATATATGTACAACCGGAGTGAATAAAGCGACTCCCTGTTGTTGTTGTTGTTGTTGTTGTTGTTGTTGTTGTTGTTGTTGTTGTTCGACATGTACCGCTTCGAGTAACCGAGAGAACTGGCATACTATGATGGAAATCCACTCCATTCACTGATTATCCAAACCTCCATATAGTAGATCTAACAAGGGATCAATCCAAACCTCAGCTTAAAGATGCCACATCCGGATTGGATGAACAGTGTCAACGTTAGGTCATCTGCGATTCGCCAACTTCCTTGTTCCGTATTGCGCCAATTAACTAACAGTTTGTCTTTGTATGTGCCAATACGATCAGCCAATGGCGGACTTTGTTTTCTTTAATACTGTTGTACATCCATAAAACCTGTCTCTTGTTTCGTGAATAAGAACTGCTTACTGCAACCAGTAGGAGATCTTCCTATTGTTACTTACATGTGGGGGTTCCAATTCAAATACGATTTCTAGGGCTCGTTGAGTTTCTTGATTTCGAGTAGTACGCGTACACAACGATAATTTGAACAAAGACCAAATTTTAGGAGACATCTACTACAAACTGTTGATGATGAAACAGATGCATATGGTCGTTAACTCATTGGAGTTTACTTTAAAATGAGATAGAACAGAGCGTACTCGCATTTCGGTTTCAGCATATCGTCCGAGATAGATCGGCTGACATTGGATGGAATTGGATCCGTGTACGCGAAACGGTTGATCGAAATGGGACGATAGTATATGAAGTGCTGTGGGTTGGACTAGTGCGAATAAAATCGAGCAGAAACACGATTCTGTCGAAATGCAAGTCGACCGGTACAGTTACGATCAAACATTCTTGTTGTGACTGTACAAGATTGAACAACCCAACGGTAAATCGGTCAACTAACTGGCGGTACTATTGAAATCCATTGAAGTGTGCATAAATGAGATGCAATCTCTTAAAAAGCAGAGCATTATTTGATTGTTATAAGCTGCAAACCGATGATTAACGTTCAAAGAATGGAATTTGCAACAGTCACGAAATGTTATTGATCCCACTTGCTTCGGGAGTGCCCTAATATTGACGCTTTTGACAATGTCACGAAAGTACCCCTTGTGAATAAACTGGCGTAACTGCTATATCAATTGGTAAGTTTCATGTTCATTGTCTGTGTGTATTATTGTACTGTCCTTGTGTTGTTTTCCATATGGCTTTGACAATAGTTCGTATAAGCCTGGAGTTACGGGCAAACTGCCCATACGCTGGAGGAAACTCAATTACCAGTGAGTGGTGGCACCATCGACGAGGTACTGTTCTTGCAACTTTCATAATCCGGTTCAATCGGTCACATTTACTACTCCATGGACACTTCCAACAAACAATGATGGCATTCATGCCACAGACTCCTGCTGGTTGCTATCTGTGGTCTATAGTCACCGACTTTGTAAGCTGCGAGGGTCTCAGCTTCGGAAACGAACTCGGTCAACAGTTATTAACCCACTGGCAACCGTTAGCCACTTCGTACTGACTGTTCGAAATGAAAATGACTGCTGAAAGTAGTTCTGGCATGCATTCTTTTATACTCGACGTCTCCCGAATAATGAAACTATAATCTTACTGTTTTCTGCAAGTGCAAATTCAACATTTTTCAAATACCAGTAAAGTATTATAGTTAATTCGATAGGCTAATCAGCCACCACGTTTTTTCTTCAGCTCCCCAACACCAAAAGTTCTCATTCGAGACAAAGAACACGCAAACGATACTACTGGAAATTCATTTCCTAACTTTCTCATGAATAAAAAAGATGCCTTGGATTCAGTCAACTTGCACGCATGCATCCAGACGTGGCTGTCAACATTATGCAACGATGAGTACCTGTGTGCAGGAATTAACGCCAGGATGCGGTAACACATTCAGGCTACGGAAAACGATATGAGCAAAGGAGCTTTCGTGGTACCTTGAACCACAAATGAAATCGTGACTAACTTGCAGCTGCCAAAACGGAGCACACTGAGCAACGTACATTCTGTCGTGAATCAAGCAACAGTTGTGAGGAGGCTTACGTTTAAAGTAAGTAGCTAAGAAGGAACTGGAAATCGGTAAAGCTACAAGCTGTGAGAAGTGAACGAATCATCAAATGACTAGAAAATTTGGATATATCTGCTTGTTCTATCTGTAACGGTGCGGATGGCTTAGTGTTTGTTTTACCAATGTCACAACAGGAAAGCGTTCTCCCGATCAAGTATGACCGCACTTGTTTAGCGGATAAAAGTCTGCGTTCCCTCGAACCTAACAGTAAATGTTGCTTAAGGAACAGTTATGAAAGGTTGGTCAACACTGAACTTGCGTAATAGTCAGTTCAGCATAACCTGAAACAAGTCTACCGACCAGATGTGGAGACCATGGACTGGTGTGAAACCATCATCACGGTTATGTGGACTGAGATACTGTGAAAATGTATGAACCTAGACATGGGAACGGTTGGGGTTCTCAACAAAAGATTGTGGCCCAAAAGCCTGCACTGCAACACAGCGGGTGTGTGACAGTGGCCAACATTCTGTCAACTCCCAAACTAGATGATCGGACGAATGTAATTCGCCAGACCCATGGGCTTGCTTAGCATGTGTGAATCTATTGGTTTGATCAACACGACCCACCTTATCTCAATAGGTCAATGTGATGCACAAGTCATTACAGTACGTCAAGGTCCAGTATCTTTGTGACGGGTTGAACAAACGTCCGCCAGGGTAGCAGTGTTTAGAAGCGTGCTCGCATGTAAAAAGCTTCAAAAAATCATGGGTTCCGTAAAATGCATGTGATTGCGGGTGCGAACCGAACGGCAACGCAGACAGCAACATGCTTGTTGTTGCCACAACCTGGTTAGATGGCTGTAGGACAGTGTTCAGACACAAGATTTGTTGGTAAGTCTAGACAAATAGCTATCAATATAACTTGACTGTTCCCATCATTCGATTACATAGTACATGCCAATAATGAGTAGTTGGGCGGACGAATTGGTTCAGAAGAGACCCAAATGTGAAAAGCCTAAGTTTCGGCTAGGCTTGAATCGGAGACAGAAACAGCATGTCTAAACACAGCAAGCATTTTACCAGCTGAGCTACGAAACTACGCAGGGGCTCGAGGACTTCAACTTTGCACATGGTCACCCACCCGATCTACTATGTCCAACAGAATCCGCCAAATGATGCACAGCACCGACCGCCCGATAGAATTTCCTAAACAGTTCACCCCGAAATCCGCAACGCCATGGTTGAGTGCAGAAAATGTATTTGTAGTAGGCAGTCTGGCAGATTAGTTTATATATATACATATATACCTTGACACTACTGACCAACCTTCCGATCTTTCGTGAACACGCCAGCCATTCTATTCTTCCATCTGTTGTGACGAGCCATCGGTGCCTCCCATAGTGCAGCGATGATGTTGTCCATCAACAGATCGTGCTTACAGACGTGCCTGTAGCGCAAGACTGGTCGCCATGTTGCTGCATGCCAGATTAACGCGACGAAAGGCCAGAAGGAAGAGGTGTGTTGCACAAAGCAAGCTCAGTCTTAGACTGCAACTACGTTCGTTCTGGTTGTGCTTCGCAGCTTGAGATTAACCAGTTTGGTCGTTTAAATCCGGCATACGTTCAAACGTGTTTTGTCGTGCATTAGTCACAAAGAAAACTCAGCGCCAAACTAGAACATATCCGGCGAGAGGTAGGCATCACTACGAAGTCAAAGGGTATGCAACACGACTGTAAGGGCCATGTAGTTTTAGGACTGTGAAAAGTGGTCGCTCGGCGCAAGAGATGCAAATCGTTTTCTGACAGTTGATTGTCGATGTCTGTGTTCGACCGTTCGCATCGGGTGGTACCCACGAGTAAGCGACGAAGAGATTAAGAAGCGGATAGTTGGCAACGGGTGCCAAGCGACTTACCTGGTTCGACCTTCAAATATGCATACATTTAGACGACTAAACTATGTACTAAGAATGTCAGCTGGTCATTATCCACACAGAGCACTTCTTAGCGATATTGCGGCCAACTACAGTAAAATGGGAAATAGACAGATGCTGACTTGACGTAAAGAAATGAAGTCAGTTATCACTGTAAGTCCGACCCCTGTTCTGAGCTGAATGTCTCCAGAATCACAGAGTCGTTTGCAAGAGATGTTAGGTGAGATGGGGACTAATTGTGCTCAACTGTCTACGTAGTAAGTGCAATTCCTGAAGCGGGGCAGCGTAAGCTGTTTTGCTGATGACACCAAACCCCCACCTACAGCTAAGATTTTTGGCTATAGAGTGTACACATGATGTATCCTCACTTTTGGTTACGATGATTAGGATAAGCTTACGTTGAAACAGACCAGTTCGTCACATTTCGCCCAGGAGAATTTTTAAAGCTGTATCACAACTGATACAGCTGAGTAGGTCAAATGCAGTCAGTTTGGAAGACATGTGGAAAGGTGGAGGTGGAAATAAACAACACCACTATTCCCAACCATCAGAAATATAAAGGACGTTTAATTTAACTGACTATGCCCTTCGCAAATCATACCGCCAGTAAACACAAGAAGCTATAAGTAGACTGCACTACTGTGAATAGGTCGCGCCCGGAAGTGAACCCACACACCAAATATATACAGCCATATGTATACATGTATATATAAACATATGCATATATATATCGACTGGAAGTCTTTGCGGGTCATCCAGGCTTCGCGGCCCTACAGGTGGAAGGCCCGCACAGTAACATTCGATCTTCCTAGAAAGAGATTGATAATAAGTTGACGCTACAGGTGTTACAAGTTGGCAGGCGTAATTTGGGCTTTGATTACATGATATGTGATCCAACTGGACATTCTATCAGATCTGACACAACTTCTAGGACGAATGAACTGTTTAATTAGCTCCCAACATGCACCACCTAGAGCAAGAACACCAACTCCTGTTAACTTACCATTCTGCAGGCGAAAGGATCATCAATCCTGATTTACTGAGGATAATTTAATCTGTCCATGACGCATGCCGACTTCGAGCACTATCACTTACATGCTCTAAACTTTGCTGTTAGCAGCATTCTAATGTACTTACATTCACAGTGAATTAGAGCGCTATCCAAAGCATCGTCCGACGCCAGAGTAAATAATGAGTGGAGGACCAAGCAACCACATTGAATCCCACTGGAGGCATTAAAGGCCGCCCATAAAATAAGAGCCAGAAGAATTTCACGGGTTGATGATGAGGCAACCTCTGGGCAGCAGAGTTATGATCCGTGTTACAGCATAGGATTACAGCCTCGGTACCACAAGGCATTATTTGTATTGTAGCAAAATTGCAGACTACCAGACCGAGGACATAAGAACAGAGTTCGAACCCGAGACCGTATGATCCACATCATTACCTAAGTAAACAGTGGTACACATGCATATATGTTTAAAAGGCAATAGATAAACAGAAGATGAATTGAGAAAACATGTCAGGGACAAAGCAGTGTTACCGTGGGAAGAAGTGCTACACTCCAGTATCTGGGAACGCATAGACTTACCTTTCATTACTGTACCCAATGCTTCCTGTACTTGAGCTTCAGATTCAGCATCCAGAGCTGATGTGGCTTCGTCCAACAGCAGAATGGGCGCATTCTTTAAAAGTACCCGAGCTATGGCGATTCGCTGTCGTTGACCGCCGCTCAGCCCGGCAGTTGAATCTGAACTTTGGCCGACCGGTGTGTCGTAGCCTTGAGGTAGCTGATTCACAATGAAGTCATGTGCGTTTGCCAAACGAGCAGCTTCTTCAACCTGGAACAAAAGAAAAGAGAAGGTGAAAAACGAAGACCGAGTCGCCGCCGTTGTCGTTTCTCCATCCTTGTTTCAGCTATGAACGGCACACAATTTGCACTCAGTACCAAGATTGCCGAAGTTTGGTCTACATATAACGATCGTGCGGGCTGAACATTCCGTCTGAGTAATTGTGGCCTGGAAGCTGGTTTTGATAACTGGATCTTAACTGACAGGGCATCGATCCACACGCTTACATCATAAGCATGTGGACTGAAATTCAGGCCTCCACAAGGGCAGCAATGGGTCCTACCGAAGAGCGTCTGGCCGAAACGGCTTTCTGAACGCGACAGTGGTGGGAATACATGAATCGCATACAGCACGCAACAACCAAATCTTCCAACTATCTTTCAGCAAAAGTACACAATGCTCCCTACGACAATAGGCTTTTAGTTCAGCTTCCAACAACTGCAAGGATAAGCAGTAGACGAGCTCTACCCCGTGCGGGAAATTCAAGTCCAGTGCATCTTTTCCAAGGGAGCGAGCTGAAAGACTCGATCCGAATGCGGAAGCCGCGATCAAGCGCGAGTTCATCATCACAGACGCAAATAAATCAGTGGTTCGTACTGATACTTAACTGTCACACAACCATGAAGAAAAATAAGCAAACCCTGTATAGGAAAAGAGGTGAAAAAAAGGGGATGAGAAAAGACCTAACTATAAAAAGTAGCTTCTTCCACATTCCAACATTTGGCATTAGGGTGTCTACACCTTGCAAACAAACAACCAAGCTGTAGGTGAAAATAAGGCGTCATCAGCAAGACAGTTTTCTCAAGGCTTTCACTGACCCAATAAATGCACCCACTTCACAGACAACTCGGCCAAACAACCACAATATTTACGCCACAGAGTTCGATTACCCGTCATCACATCTAGTCTTCATCCACCGACTCTTTGAGTCGCGAGGTCTTCAGCCTAGGAGGCACACCCCACCTACATTCGTCAACCCCTGGGTGAACAAATGCATTTCTCCACAGTCTGGTCACTATCTGTCCATCTCGTACTTTACGCCAGTGGATCGCAGCATCAGTTAAGAGTGGTCGGTGTAGCAGACGACTAGCTGACGTCCTTAATACATGATCTAACCATCTAAGTCTATGCAAGAGTAAGAACTGAGCAAAAATAATCGCTTGACAAACACTACTAAGTACCCGCCCTTTAACCTCCTCCTTGTCTACCCACTGGTGCCACCCGATACGAGCGATTGAACGCAGACATCGGTCAAATACCTAAAGACGGTTCACGTTCGTAACCCTAAGCGGTCATGGTTCACTGCCGCAAAGTAACACAGCCCTCATCGTCGCCTTATATGCGCGACCCTTAAGCTTCAGAGAGATACCTCTCTGTCGCCATAGGTGCCCCGGATTGGCGAATAACCGCTCCACCTTAGAGATACGCGCTTCTATTTCATTCCCTACACTTCCGCCGCCGCCGCCGCTGACGCAGCTTCCCAAATAAACAAATCGGTCAACAACCCCCATGACTTCAATATCTAACATCAAATCTACGTAATCGCAGCAATCTTGAAAAACCACTTTGCACTCTGAGGCTGTAAAACGCATTCTGGAATACTCAGCAGAACGCGAAGTAGCGTCTAAAGTTGTCAAACAGTAACATCTTGTCGTCAGCATAATCAAGGTCAGTCAGTCTCCAACCAAGCAGAACGTCCACGTCGGCATCTTGCGAGTACCGTAGACACTCATCCATTATTTCGTCTATGACAAAATTAAACGAAACTGGTGACAGTGGACAGCCTGGACGTACGTCGCTCCTGGTGCTGAAACTGTCAGACACTTCGCCGTAAACCCTAACCTGAGCTGAAGTATGGAAATAAAGCGCCGACAGTGTATTAACATACTTGGACGATAAACTCTTGCTTTTGACCGACTCTAAAGGTGTAGATCGATCCACAGAATCGAGCGAACCTTTATGGTCGAGAAATATAGCCATTGTTGGCCGCTGGTACAGGTGACGCTGCTCCAGAGTTTGACGTACAACAAAAATGTGATCCATACATCTCCGTCCAGGGCGAAACTCTGCCTGTTCTTCCCTAGTGTTTATCTCCCAAGATGCAATGAGTCAACAAAGTATAGTGGATGCCGAAACCCTAGTACGTAACCACTAAGTCCTCTGAATTCAATAGATTTTTCAGACAGATAGCAGATTTTCAAAGTGGCTCATCAGCATAAAACAACCTGGTCTCCGATTAAGATAGGTTGAGAGGAATTTTTAAAGTTGCATTGTGTTGTTCGGTCCAAGGACACGTCTATCGTAAACACTGGCTATCCCGCACCATCTCAGTCTCCGCGGTTCTCCACCACATTTGATGGAGTCCTCAGACGAGTAATACGATAGGGTATTTGGAAGTCCTTGAACGTAAGACAGTCGTGTACTCCAGGTGACTGACGTTTACTGAGAAGGTTGATGACTCAACAAGAACAGTAGAAAGGCAGGAAAGGCACGATCGGCGGTTTTAGCTGTGGCTGAATCAATCATCTACATAATGTGACCCACGTGACACGATAACAGGTAATGTACGCAGATGAGCACAATAGCAGTAGTCATGCAAAAATTTATTAATTCTAAATGCCAGCAGTCTCATAAAACGTAGTTCATGCATTCTAGAGCACATTCCGATATAAAGCTCCACCACCTTCAAGTCATAATGAGGGACGCCATCTGTAGAGAACCAAGCATATTCGCTTGTGAATAATTCTCAGGTTGCCTGACCTCCTGGAGAAGGGGCACAATAACTGACCCATGAACTCCATGAGTGGTATTCCTCCGATAAGTTGAGATAGCGGAATTCACTAAACCTGCTGAGTGATATATTGACCAGCGGTATGTGCTAGGGAATTGAGTTGAGATGAAGCGAACACCACTCACATTTGATCGCAGCTTTCGCATTCGAAAGGGAACAATTGACTTGAGAGAGATTCCTGTTCGAGCTCGTCAGTAGTGTATGTTGTAGGCACGGCTGGGAATCGAACTTCGACTATGAAGTATATTTGAATAGGAGACGTGAGATCAAATGTGAACGATATACAATTTAGATCAAACAGCTCCTCTACCACTGATCGGTAATAAGTACCATGTCACATCACTACTAGCAACCACAGCCAGGCGTTTACCTGTAAAGATGTCAGGCCGCGTGCCTGTCGGCGAACGGGCATCTCCATATGAATGCACAAACGTCCCGGACTGGTGAAATAATGCTTACACAGGAGATGGCGTTATCGCGATCGATAAAGATCAGTTTGCACAACCAATTGTCGATTATATTTGAAATTCTGATTTCGCTTAAGTCAGTATTTAGTGGATTTCTGACCTTTTCTGCTACCTTGGCGTGGTGGTCAGGCTTGCGTGCTGTTTTGATCCGGAGGGCTGTGCTGACTAGAACTTCGGTCCTTGCGGGTTCAACCTTGTCAGATTCGCCGATGGGGAGCAGCCAAACAAAAAGCAGATGCGTGCGTTTGTTGTGCGTGGAGACTGTGTTGTGGCTACGTTGGGAAGGCGCCTGTTTCTGCCTGGACTGACTGTGTGTCTGGTTGCTGGGATCGTGTGTACAGTGGTGTTTGATGCTGTCGCGTCTGCGTGTGTGTGTGAGACAGCTGCTGCCTTGCGATTCAGGCTTTTTAGCCAAAGGCTTTGGTTGAGGGCCCTAATCGCTCTCCTGCACAGGTCTGGGCGTCCTGGAAGTATCCGAAGCCCACACAAACAATGATCATACAAAATAAACCAAATAACATACTGCATAGGCCGGCGCGCAGAATAAACCGGGTCGCCCTATCTGCTGCACATGGCTTGATGGATAGACGAAAATGTGTTACTGCCAAACACTCACCCTCATACTTCTCCTCGACCACGAACCCCCGAGCAGACAATGCTCAATCAGTTTTCACTGCCTGAAGACTGACGTGAGACAGGTCCGGGGACACAAGACGCTTACCATTGGGACGTGGAACGTGCGCACACTGCTGGATCGATGCAGCACCACAGAACGACCGGAACGGCGCACCGCCCTGATCGCGATGGAACTGCGCCGATATGGAATCGACGTCGCAGCCTTGAGTCAGACAAGGCTTGCAGACCAAAGTAAGTTGCGGGAAGCAGGTGCTGGGTACACTTTCTACTGGATAGGCTACGCGGCAGACAGTGTTCTGGAGCATGGTGTCTGTTTCGCAGTCGTTGATCGCATCAATGCTTTGATGATATACGAAACGCACAACATCAGCCTTCGAATGCTGTCGATGCTCCTGCGACTCGGCCAAGGTAAGTGTGCTACATTTATCAGCGTTTGTCGTCCAACCAAGTGTCACTCTGATGATACAAAGGACCAGCTGTATGATCAGCTGTCCGCCACAATCCGGTCGGCACCGGTTAGTGACCGACTGTTTGTTCTAGGCGACTTGAACGCTCGAGTTGGGCGCGACTCGTTAGCTTGACCGGGAGTCCTCGGACCCTAAGGCATTGGTTCAGTCAACGAGAACGGTGATCGTCTGCTGCACCTGTATGCTACTCACGAGCTGGCTATCACGAACACCCGATTCCAGCTGGATGCGAGCGACATCACGACGTGGACTCATCCACGAAGCGGTCACGACCATCTGCTTGACTACGTGATTGTGGGGCAGCGCGACATTCGTGAGGTGCGCATCACACGGGTGATGCGCGGCGCTGAATGCAGTACAGATCATAGGCTGGTCAGGACCAAATTGTTAATCCATGTACGCAAGTCCGTTTATTGTAGATCATCTGGACAACGGCAGAAGCTGGATATCAGAAGGTTGGAGAACTCCGAGACGAAGGCTGCCTTTCAACGTGCAGTCGTCGCTCGCCTGCACAATGCTCCTGTACCCACTACCCCCAAGGGTATGTGACAAAATCTGAAGAAACAGATTATGGCAGCAACCAGCGGGACGATCGGTGTGGAGCGCAAGAAGCGCCCGGATTGGTTCGATGACAACAACGTGGCTATCTCCAACTTGGTACGAGAGAAGAATGCCGCGTTCGCCACATCCACAATGGACCCTGCCAATGAAGCGAAGAAGACTAGGTTCCGGAATATCCGCCGTCAACTGGCTGAGCGTGTTCGAGGAATTAAGGACAACTGGTGAAGAAAACAGGGCGAGCGCATGCAGGGCTTCGCAGATCGTCGGCAACACAAGGAGTTTTACGATTCGCTTAAGGCGATCATCGGTCCGTCTATCCAGTCTACTAAAGCACTGGTAGACGTGGACACCGGTT
>QNGE01000257.1:153070-254579 GCA_008508345.1 Paragonimus westermani
AAAGGCCCCACTGGCACACCTCCCAGTCTTATTCCTTCGGGTTTACACTGGATACGTGGTGTGTTGGTGGAACTGCAATTGGTGCAGCGCAAGCCAATTGCAGTGATGGATAAGCGCAGGCGTCCTTTGGCTTCGGTCACTGTGACAGGCTAATCCGAATCGGATGCCGCCAACCGTGTTTAGTAGATCAGGGGTGTGAGCAGCAGGCCAAATGGTAAGAAGGAGTGACAGACAAACCCATGCATTTTGTGAACGGGATATACAACTGTTAAAAACCGCGCGCAAACCCACGAAAAGAGTCCACAAAAAATAGGCCGTTAATGACTGCAGGGATCTTGCATTGTAATAAGTAAATCACACATGGAACTTAAACACAGCTTACATGCTTATCATCCGTAGCATGGCGAAAATGAAACAAGCCATTTGTAGAGGACGGACAGCAACAAGAGGTGGAGACAGCATGTTTAATAATGGCAAAGCAATAACGGTTTGAACATGGTTGCACGGTGATGTCAGTTTACTATCAGTGTTGGGTTTGGCGTGGAACTCTCAAGAAATACAAGGCAAAGATTGCATGGTGAGAGTTCGCAGTCAGAACGACTGAGATAATGAAAATTGGGACGAAAATGTCACATCGGAATCACAGACCATAAGTGAATGTGTAGAATAAAAAAAGTGGTATAAAGAAATGTAAAAGTTACCACGGCAGTTGTTTTTGTGCGCAAGGAACAAGGCACTTCCGGTAGATTGTCACGGTCCCCGCAAATTTTAAAATGTTCCGTGATTTCGTACTCATACTTCTTGGTATTCGCATACTGAAATCCCGCATTCAAAGTAATACAACATAATTAACTCACTGTCCACTACATAACCTTCGACTCTCATTACCATGTCCGTCCATTGCAAAACAAACTCTGTGGTGCGTGGCGAGAAACTAGCGAAATGTTACAGCATAATGCATCTTATATTTTATTAATCACCCTAGTTATTATCGTAAATTCACTAGAGGAGACCACTATTTCAAAATTACGTATGTTCAACAGAATGGAATTAACCACATTCACAAAGGGCTACTCATCAGTGAATTGGGCTAGCATCAACTGACAACTAGCCAATATGTGACTTCGTGTATCATGTGGCACAGAACATGTTATGGTGTATACACTGAAAGCTTGAATTTTTCTATAGATCGCTTAACATATATAATCGATCAATTTCGACATGTTCGTAGCAATGAGCAAACGTTGAGGGTTGGAGTGCATTCCAGAAACAGCGTTACAGATTGTGCAAACGGCATCACTTTGACCGACAGTTTGCTCGGACCAAACTATCAACAGATATGAGAGCTTGCGGCAAACGGCCCTACATAACAGGCCAAACGTCGTGAGATATGTCAGAATATGAAGAATTAATTAATTAATGTTGAAAACATCAAGATCTAATCACTGTTACCAATGAATAGAAATCTCACTTAACAAGAATATAGGGCAACGTTCACAATGTAGAATTAGGTCATCATTAACAGCCACCACTCGACAGTGACTATCCCTACATTAGGTCAAATATGCAATTAGGAGAATGTTGAACCTAATTTGTCCTACAAGAATTGTACCTCCACGATAGAAGCGTAATACAAGATGGCAGGGAATTGTTTGATTCAGATGGCGTATATTGTGTGGTGGATTAGGGCTGGCAGCTGTGTCAAGTCCAATTCGATGTTTTACCGCTTCATAGGATGCTAAAGAGTGATATTCAGCTAAGTTAGCAACCAACGCCATTCATCCTCACGCCAACTAACGAACACACACACACACACACACAGAAAGAGGCACACAGCCACCTAGACCAAATCAATTCGATCGACTGGGTTTGATAGCGCAGTTCATTAGGCTAGGTGAAAAGCAAAAAGTTGTTTTTTCTACATAACATATAGAAAATTAGACTACAAAAATGAAGAAACACAAGTCAGGGAGAGTGGCGTTTTGTAAGAGTCGCACACTGAATTTCCACGTTATTTTTTTTCAGAATGAAAGTGCTGAACTGAATCAGATGACCAGCTATTCATTGCGGCCATGAGCCCGATCAAATGGCACTGTTGCCGAAATCGCTGTTTGTTTGATGTAGAGTATTCCAAAATGGAAGTTTTTATTAACATAATGGGAAGAAATGGATGGAACAAGGGTTAATGAAAAAAAAACATAGTGTAAGCTAGCAAGCCAGTGACAGCGACATGTTATTTCGGATAGCGTTTCGGACGAGCGATCGTAGTAATTACGAATTCTCCAACTAGGCAGGGAACATACTCATTCTGCACGTCGTTATTTTACTAACCCGTGGTTTAATCCAACTGTTGACGGTCTCGGTAAAAAATATGATGAACACTCAGCTGACATTAATGGCTTGCGTCACTGAAGAGTAGGTTTTCTTGCTAGATAATCATCTAACCACACACGCCAAGTTTCACATCGAAAACTGGACATTTCAACGCACAAACTAGCACCCGTTAGGAGAGGTAACACGATCCGATTCTTGCTGATATCTCACACATCATATTATGGGCTGAGATGGTGTTACTCTAGTATGGAAAACGGTCCATCTCAAATGTCCGAGTGGTGAATCAACCAAAGGTTACTGAATGCAACATAAAACCCAGTACAGACGTGGATGTATCGCCATATAACGCGCAACGAAGGGGGATGAATTCGAAATATAATAAATTACCAAATCCGAACGATATTTGGCAGTCTTTAACCACGACTTTTCCGGATCCCTTCGTTCCCAACGGCGATGGCGTGCCGAGTCAACGAAGACAGACCCCAAGGTCAACTGTGCCCTGAATTGATATCAAGTCGCTGCTTGGTTGCTCCACAGCTGAGCTTAGGTTTCGCAAACGGGGCTCTATGAATCGGGCGATGAGGCAGCATGTTTGAAATGTGTCCGAGTCAACGAAATCGGTGACAAGGTCGCGCTTGTTGCGATATTATACAGACCGAATTCCCCGAAGACTGGTTGTTCAATAGGCACATTGCTAATATACCGATAGCACCACATACGAGCAACTGTGCTTAAGCAACTATTAAGGACTGATAGTTGAGTGGCCAAGTTTCACAACCACATAGCAAGGCAGAGTTCCCATAAAATTATTCGTCCGCCCTTTTGTAGAAGGGCTTATGCCTTCCCGTTGTCACTTGCGACGTGGATTGGTAAACGTTAATCTGGTTTTCGGCTGTTATTCGTTTCAGCCACAACTTCAGTTAAACCCACATAAATAACCAAATAGACACAAACGTTTACTAGTTTTAACATGCAGCAATCGAAAGTGAGAGCAACCATAGGTACACGCCAGTAGTTTTCGGGCACAAAGCACACTCCATATCGAGAAACCGATACAACTTGCCCAAAATGTTGTCTGTGAGCTCCCATAGATTAGAGAGAGGTCATGAGCGAAATGCAAACTGCGAGATTTCTCACCACAGAGAGGCTCAGCGACCTCACAGTTACATAATAACGAGAGTATTATATAGATGCATGGTTAACAATACAAGGGGAGGCAGAAGTAAGGCAATCCTTGTGAAATGAATGGAACAAAAATACCGTGGAAACCCCTCAAAGTATTTTCTACGTCAAACATAAAACCAAACTGGCAACTGCAGCTTGGTGAAGCACGGCCTCGTTTCTGTACGAATCCTCTGGACACTCATCGCGGAAAAAACGATAAGCTAGACAGAATTTGTTCAGAGGGGTAGCTTATCAGATATTAGAGTGATAATGTTAGGGAAAAATTTGATCCTCCCAAACATTAGCAGATGACCATTTGAATTCAAAGGACCGATAGTACTATTTCTGTTTTAAGAAAAAGTGAGGTGATGTTCATGTACTTTCGAAAAGCACGTGATGTGAAAAGATCACATATTCTCTTTAATATCCCGGAAAATTCATCACATATTATAACGTCATCATCACACGTTGTTCGTGAACCTCTGCTTTTACATAAGTTCAAGCCCTCTTTCCACTCTAAGTGTGCAAATATCTCTAACAAATCTCTCATAAGCATCTGGTGTTTGTTTATTTTCTCATTCAAATTAACTCAACTTCGTATATCACTACCAGCTCATACACTTCTACCTTATCTTGGACAAGATAATCTAGTTGGTGTCCCCACAAAACATGATGCCCTGATTGGCTGCACTCACATGCCTCTCATGCATTAGAATGTTCTCCCATTAAGCTGTAGAACCCGAAACGGTATGGACCGTGAACTATTTACTAAGAGGAGGTTCCAAACTATGAAAAATGCTCAGAACCTCTGAATTTTAGGTTTCGCTTCGTCTCGAAACAACGCGGAGTTTGTAAAAACTTTGCCCTCTAATCGATTTGTCAAAGGCCTGCATGTCCGAGGTGACAGGATCTCTAGTTTAATAAATTTCAAGATCTATAAACGAAAAAACGAAAAGGCGAACCGACTGCACAATCGCCCTCACGTGGACTACCGAAGAAGTCGAGAAAACGTAAATTGATCGCAGTTGTCACATCCCCACTGAATTTCCAATCGGACCTTTCCCAAAAGAAGCACCAGACTCGAGTTTCGCGCTCATTCGAGCCCGTTAGTTGTGCATATCTTTGCCAGTGTCAGTGACCTCACATGAGGCACGACTCAACCATTATACGTTAACACAGCCACGTTTGCTTGTGAACAATAATCACGTCGCCCGATAGTCTCGCTAGGAGAGACAGTTATTGTCTATTAACTCCAATAGATGATTCTGTGAGTAGGAATTCTGAGACAAGGCGAAATTTCCGGTCTCATTAGGTATAGTGAACGATATTTTAAATTACTGACGAGTATTCGGAGGGGGGTTGGATAAGTTCAAGTTGAACATGATTTACATTTGATTGCAGCTTTTGCAATCAGATAGTTCCAGATTACTCGAAGAACGCGTTTACTGTTCGGTTTTACTAGTGACCGACATTTCTTAAAGGAACATCAAACAGTGCAAAATAGTGAACTGATGGAGAAGCGTTCTCGAAAAGGACCTAATAAGTAAGGATTGATTACTTGCTTGTCTGTTATCCACAAGGTATTGAAAAAGTAAACGTTATCACAAGTTTCCCGGTACCTTCCAAGCCGCTTAGCAAACATCACACTTGATCACTGATAAGCTTCCGTTCAAGTTACTTGGTCCACACAGTGCACAAAATAAAAAGACAAGATCGTACGTTACCGGTTTCTGAAATACGGCAAAATCACTGGGGCAGTCGGGTGTAAATAGAGCAAGATCTACCGTAACTTACTTTCCCAAAGCGCCTGAACGGTGACAAATCAATCCTTTCGCCAAAACATTTCTGAGCTCTTCCTTAATTTATATCTCAGTAAGCCCCAATGTTTCCGCGTCCAAATACTTTAATGATGTTATGATCCGGAAATTTGTTTACGGCGAACATGATTTCACCATAAAAGATGGATTAAAAACATAATAATGATCTGAAAACTGTCAGCCAACGTGCGAAGGTGAAGGAGCAGTAAATGGGATTAGTGATTCATTGCCCATATTCGCCGGATCAACCGGTATACCAATCTATGACTAGAACAGGGCCTGGATCTTTGATTGCCTTTTTCTGATTGGTGGAATATTCGTTCAAACAGTTTGCGGAAAAAAACTCCGCGTAATAATCCCATTAGTGAGAAGTAGTGTAGAACATTACTACCGTTAGTAAAGATGAATTAATCGAAATACACATCTTAGTAACCCTATTCTATTCTGTCAACAACAAATAAATGATAAGGCCGTGGCGTTTGATTAGTGGCTTGGAGATCAGCGATGACGAGAAGAGAAACCGTGGAGGTATTTTTACACAAAACGCTTTAGGAACACATGTACCGCATTATATCAGGCACATATCACAGTCTGTGACCATCCGCATGGCAATTTCAAAAGGTCATACGAAAGGAACTTGCGAAGACGGATAGGGATATAGACCTGCAAACAAACAGAAACACAGTGGTTACTACAGCTCCTTAGTGCAAGTCTTTCAGTACGTCGGTAGGAGGTATGAACTTGCTAATCGCTGCTGAATTAATACACCGGTTATTCCACTTCCAGCTGTTTGATATAAGATCAACAGATAGACAGGTATCGAGCAATCAATGACGCTGATTCCCAGATTGAGTTTCGTGACCTTTAGATCAGGCAGTGGTCTATCCACGACCAGTTAACGAATGCAAGCAATGATCTCCTGACCTCCAAGATGTGAAACAAAACTTTCGAAAACGTCAAGTAAAAACCGAAGACATTTCCAGCCGTTACAGAAAGTAAAAAGTGACAGATGAAGACAACCTTTTTCTGTTTATAAAAAGATTTATTTATCAGTACCACGCTGTCTTGCTTATTTGTTAGTGTATGGACTTCTACCGCCTGTTCCCAAATCCAAACTGAATTCTGGTATGCAAAGCTTACGAACAGTAGTGAGCATGTACCTGGGCTTGGTGTGTAAAAAAAATGTTGGAAAAATACATTCCGTAAAAGTAAGCTGATTTTAACTTTTGAACTGGTTTCTGGCGGAAGTTATTAACCCCTAGAACCAAGACCAGACAGATCTGTAATAAATAAACATTATCCGAAGCTACGAATAAATTTACCTCGACGTCCGTGGCATCATATTTGCCGAAACGAATGTTCTCGCGAATGGATGCATTAAAAATTTGTGGCTCCTGACTGATATAACCCACCAACTGACCACGCAATGACCCCAACGGGAAGTCACGTAGATCTCGATCACCAAGCTTGATTCGGCCAGCAGATGGGTCGTAGAACCGTTCGATCAATGAGACCACTGTTGATTTGCCTGTGAGAACAAGCGCGAAAGGATACAGCCATAACATACGGTGAGCAAAAAAGGAGGTGAACAAAAGCGTACACACTGACGTTTTGACAGAAATTAGGACGAGGTCAACTTCAGCAAGACAAAAGATGTAGATCGCGAGAAGTAAACATAATGTACACGCCCTCCCAGTTACGACCACAAGACACAGTGCAATTCAAAATTCACCCGTGCACACTACACAATTATCCACATTTTGGGATTGGTGCTACTAAATTAGATTAGTACTATCTTCAAAACAAAAGCACCAACCGAGTTCGCTCGAGAATGACGACCGTGCAGGTTTGTGGGGTTCACGGTAATTCCCGAGTCCAGATGTCCATTGAAACGCACGGTATTTGCATTAGCATATGGTTGGTGGCATTCGGCTCGGATCAGCCTGCCACAGTGACCGGAATCTAAGGACGCCTGCACTCAACTATCACAAAAGGATTGCGCTGCATCACTTTCGATTTCACTCACACGTCATGTATCCATTGTGAATCCGAAGGAATAAGATCAAGAGGCGTGCGAGTGAGACCTTTGTGTCCAAACGGCCAACGCTGGGTAGCCAATTGATAGGCTAGCACGAAACTGAAACCCTTATTCCTTCAGGAACTAAACGGAGAGAGACTACAATAATAAGATCTACCCTGGGAAGAAAAATATTGAAAATGTAATGCGAGAAGTGTTTCAAGACGAGTAAATGCTAGTGTACTCTAGAGAGGATAGAAGAAAGAACAAAAATCAGGGTTGAACTGGAAGAAAACCGATAAAAAGACTCACCAAACACAGTACACAAACAAAGCTGAAGAAGACAGATAGACGGCCACAGACACTCAGGTTTCTAAGAAGGGGAGCGGGTGAGTTGTCAAACGATGGTGTTCGTTGGTTGGTGTACACAATAAAAATGGGTATAACGGATATAACGTAATAGCCCCTAACGTACTTGTTATCTCTTGGCCGACGGTGTACTGTTAGTACGTTGAAGACCTACCTCCCCAATCCAAGACGACCAGCTAGCTCATTCGCGGTCGCACACATCATAATGCCATATAGTCGTCACCACGATCTATAGCACCGATGGTTCCCTTGCGTACTGTGCCCTTTTGTTCTGGGCCACGTAACAGTTAACTGAAACTGGGGACGCCCGTCTGGATCATATTGCTTCAGACCGTCCGGTTCAACGCTGTCCTGCCAAAATCTAACATCAATGTTACAACACGAAGGACTTGCTGGTGCACCCGCACATACACACGCAAACAACAAAAACTGCCATAAATAAACAACACATGCATGCTAGATCAAGTCGAAGAGAGTGAATAGTTGGCACAGGGGAGTAACGTTAGGTCTAAGAGAGACAAACCGTTTAAGGAAAATACTTTTTCGCAAACTGGGCCGAATATCGAGTACTAATTACTTGATAAAAGTAAAAACCCACAATAGGTTCCAGAGTTGGTTAAACCAGGCCACATTTTAGTCTGTAAGCCAAACCGATGCTTATCGCCTTATGATTTGCTGAAGGTTGTTTGTGAACGAAATGCCACTAGACTGCTCGGATCTATTTAGTTGACAACGCTCGAAACAACTGGTGCTGAGCTGACCAACCCACATGCCGGCAGCTGATTTTTCGCATTAGGCGCTCTGATTATTATTAGCAGCAGCAGTAAAGAATTAGTGAAAGATGCATATGTTTAACTCCAAGACAGCAACAGGAAAGAATTATCTTAAAGAAAGATTCATCAGAACTAATCCAATCAATATTTTGTAATACTAATAAGTAATGTGGCAGATTTATGATTTCAGATGAGACCCAATTGTGAAAAGTCAGGGGGCTTCGGTTGGATTCGAACCAGCGACAGACACAGCATGCCTCAACGCGGCTTCGTAGCTCAGCTGGTAGAGCGCTTGCCGCGTTGAGGCATGCTGTGTCTGTCACTGGTTCGAATCCAGCCGAAACCTTGACTTTTCACAGTTGGGTCTCATCTGGAATATTTTGTAAACCAACAAGCGAGCTGCGAGTAAGGGTGGGATGACGTCTGCCTCTTTGTCGTTTTCACAACTTTGTGATAACTGTTTCATAAGCTACCTCAGACTTCCAAGGACTAAACTAAAGACGAGTGAAGTTTGTGGGATAAGTGGTTAGAAGTAATACTTTGTTCAAAAAGACGACTGTCACGAGTGGTACAAATAAACTCCATTGAAACAGTCCCCAAAAGGATGAATTTGGACGCAGAGTGTGATTTTGAGAACAAATGTTAAAAGCCACCCAGTGTCAGTACAGTTCAAGGTAATCGTCAATGATATCGTTACGACACAAACTCGGCGATCACAATCACATGATCAACCCGGATAGTGAAGATTAGGACAAACAAGGGCGATAGCCAACTCACCGGCGCCAGAATGACCGACCAAAGCGACTACTTTTCCAGCTGGGATAGTCATATCCAACTCATTCAGTACAAATGTCTTAGGTCGACTGGGGTAGGCGAACTGTACGGCGTCAAAGCAGAGCTGCGGAGCCTGACCCGGCTGACGCCATAGGTCACAAAGCTCGGTGTACAACGACGGGTCTCGGCTGAACAGTAATGATTCATTACGTTCCACGGTACAAGAACGCAGAGTCTGTCACGTAACCAAAAGGTGTTGTGGAAAGCACATTCAATGAAACTAATGATTGGAATCACGTACACAATATTTTCATCGAGAGAAGTCACGGAGTACGGCGAGTTAACAGCATAACAACACAGGGATATGCCGGGACAAGCAGATGCCCTTAGTTAACAAATTTAGAATGTTTTATACATATTTAAACTAAGACGGAGTCGTGATAGAAGAGAATTGGGGCAAAACTTAGAAGAATATTAGCGTGTGATCTCTAAATCCAGTTGTTGTTTCAGGTACCAATTTATAAACAGCGTGGATATTGTCGGATTGATCAGCCAAAAATGAAGGTAACTGAGAAGGTGTGGGTTTAGAGTAACAGCCTTCGAATTAAAAGTTTGTACTGTTACAAGTGAGAGCCGCTAGAGATCAACGCGTGTGCCCCACAAGATGCTTATCATTATGAGGCACACCGAGGACTATGAGCTCAAAACCTGTCACATTGCACACTATGAGCCATTGGGACGTGAAGTCGTATTTGGACAACTGCAAATGAAACCTGAGCGCAGTTCCAGCGTGGGAAAATGAGATACTTCACCGAAGTAATATGGAAGTGAAGATGATAGAGAAAAGGCTGGAAAACCACGGAGCTGAAAGCAACGACAAAACTTTTGTACAGTGTGCCTAATTTTTAACTTCACTTTTTTCAGTATGTGCTACACTTGAATGCTTAAAAAAAGCCTTCAGTCGGGGAAGCTTACAGTCACTTGCGGTTCATTCCCTAATTGGCTCTTTTTGTCTGCCAATCTGTGACCATGACAGACGTAGTATACGTTTGGTTAAATCAGCGAATCTCTTTGATAAGTGCCATTGGTCGGTTATTTGTTGTATTAACTGATATTCAATAGAGTTATTGTAATACTCTATGACAGCTGCTGTTGATATCCAGCTATGTGGTTTGTTTTTGAGTATCGACGAACTAACTTTAATTGGCTTGGCTTGGTTTTCAAGCGAGCATGGGTGTAGATTGGATACCGTTCGAACTCGAGTAGAATAGGTTAGCAAGTAGCATGCGTACGAATTACACCCAGTTTAAGTACTAGCTTGCCTCAGGCTTTCAGAAAACCCATGACAATCTTTTGCTGCATCGGCCCTAGTCATTCCCTTAGAAAGCAAGATCGGATTGGACGGAATCGATTAGCCCAGCGTCAATATAACTAAGAAAAACTTGGGCACGGGGTTATCCGCTGTTGCTGGAACGTCAATGCAATAAAAATCACACAGGTGAGTTCTCGTCATCAGCAAAACTAAGATCTGTGTGTGGGATGTCATCGCTCCAAAGGGGACCTGAAGTAACTGGGACGAAAGAAAGATTATCTGACAAACAACATGGTTATATTTCCGATAGGCAGGATGGCATATTTCTCAAGTTATGAGTTCCATCCATAAAAAATCTACACTTGGGTCGGATTCTAACCAGTGACAGAATCCGAATGCCTAAGCTCGGTAAGAGCTATGCCGAGCGCTAGTACCATTGCTTTCGGATTCAGTCACCTGTTTATATCACTGTTTTACATGGAATCCATCAGATGATCCAGAGGATCGGCTGCCCAAGCAGTTAACCAGTCACTTGATTAGCAGAAATGTACACTTTAGTTGTTTGATGCACTCAAAAACCCGCCTGACTACGCTACGATGAAGGTCAGTTTTTACCGGTCTTACTGATTTCTAGGTCATATGAGTGACACACAGCTGAGTGGCACCGTTGCAGAGGTGAGTTTTAATAGCTTTCGTTGGACTTCAACTCCGTTGGCCAAGGATTTGAGTTTGTTGAACAGCCTGCCTTCTATGTTGCTACATTCCAGTTTTAATGTTCATACAATATAAACATGTGAACAGGCCATATACTTAATCCGATACGTCACATTCAACCTAATTCAGATTTCCGTGGAAACGGATACAATATTTAAATCCCATAAATAGAATTTCGATTTAGGTCATACTGGTGAATGATGGTATACAATTCAACTCCACGAAATCTGTAGTCGACTGATTATTTAAGACGTATACATCTGTAATCCGGATTTCTGGTTTTTATATTAAAAGTTGTTTTAACAATTTTAGTGTATCATCAGGTGTTCGTCGAGTAAGTATGTATTTTTTGTCAGTTTAACCACAAATTCCGACTATTGGCAAGTATTGCCTTATAGTGTTAAACAAATACTGTACAGTAGATAGATTCAAAACATGTGGAAACCAAGAGACGAGCGATTCAAGTTTTCTACAAGTCCCTACAAGATGACCCAACTAATGTATAGGCATACAGCCAACTGGAAGATGTAAGATGATCCTTTTGAGTCACAATCTCAATAGTTTTAGTTACAATAAATTGGTGCAAGAACACTCAACATTCATATTATCTGTTCACAACCGCCGGATATCTCAAGGTAGACATATCCGATAGATAGGGTCATGCATGGGAGCTTAAGGCTAACAATGAAAACAACGCGTATCGAAGTGGATTCACACTGGCTGTGTTGGTCAGTTTGTCGTCAACTAGGTGTGGTGCTCGGGATATGGTGTCCAGCCAAATAAACAGAGGTGAGAAAGACTGCAGATCTATGTGGAAATCGATTAACGGAGAAAAGAACGCCGTTTAACATACGTCGTCCGGGCGATCGACGCTGAAGAGTAGACGCACGTGCGTAAAAGAACCGAATCCTTTTTCACGTTAGGTTGAAACCGGCTGTCAACACCTGGACTCTAACCACTTGTTTGTCCACATGTGCGCAATGTGCATGAACCATCAGTGTGCGCTGAATGAAAATCACTGTCCATATTTTGCAAGAGTCCATGGTTGAATATGTTGTCTACTCAGGCTTCGTTCGCTCACAGGAGGAAGTCCCCTCGAGGTGAGGTAATTGCTTCCATGAGACGCTTCTGTGAGAAGGAACAATTTTTTTACGTTGGTTGCCTTGTTTGCAGAGCAAACCTCTCAGATTCGGATGAAACTAGTTCCCTCAGGTAGACACAGCACACCAGTCTTGTCGGGTCAAACTCAACTTGCTTATGCAAGGTTGATAGCCAAGGTACATACAACGGTTCGTGTGAGCCGTATTCTTCCGATACAGTCGTTTGCAAATTTTCGCGAAGCGTTCAAAATCGTATTGATTTTGGTGCTGGTAACTCAGTTTTTGCAGATAACGAGAAACAAGGGAATCAGCAGCAAAAAAGTACTGAAAAGCTCGCGCACAATAATTATGTGGCATAACAGCAAATACGGGTGTGCGTAATGCTGACCAATTTGTTTACCACCTTTCAGTGCGAATCGCTTGTAAATATTAGTATCGTTTACATGTATGATCCGTCATAAGTACATGGTAGCGCAACGGTCACAGAAATTTCAAGGTGCGAGACAGTGTATTCCTTTCTAGAGGTTCCACAAAAAGTCTGAACGCAAGCAGTAATGTTGAGGAGGCCATAGTATGAAAGATTAGCACACGTTTACCTTGACGGTCCTTGCAAAGCAAAATTGCCTTAAACGCCGTACTACGCTTACATTGAATGGGTTCCACCAAAGTAAAGGAAGATAAAAACATCCTAATCGAAGAAATGTTTGCCCTCTCCAGAAGGTGTTTAACAGAGGGAGAGAGTGTACACATTTTGCGCTGACTCTAGAAGTGAATTGTGGATTTCTTGCGTGTGAATCAAACTACAATAAGTCCGTCAACGACGTACGACGGATAGCATCACATCTGAAAACTCAGACAGTCAAAACACATGAGGACCACTCGATATTCGATCACCCTGGGAAAAGACACGTCTAAAATCGTTCAAAACAGTTAGCAACCAATTCTCGACAGATGAGCACACAGAACAACTTTTATCCACATAAGGAAGTCACTATCATCCATTCAACGAAAAGGTTTATTGACCACTAGTAATTATAAATCAAAGTTCGAGCACTAATGACAAACCATTCAGTCTGACCTTCAGAAGTAGAATAAACTTCGAACCAGTTAAGGCGGTTCAACGAGTGTGAATACGTGTAACTATGCATGCTAAAGAAAGGCATGTACATGGGTAAAGGTAATGTCATCAATGTCACACAAAGCAGAAAATGCACCGACTGTGCAAGGTAATGTAAACGACGTCGTTGGAAGTCAACGACAGAACCTTCCAATGGACCTTGAAGTGGTTTGCAGAAGACAAGCGACAACAACCACTGGACAGTAGCATGGACGGATTCCAATTTACCACATGCAACAACAAAGATTACAGATCCAATCAAGCGACCGCAGGTTTGAGCCCGGCATGTCACTTATGTTAGGGCAGATTCACAACAGATTCAACTTATACGTGAGCTGGAGAGCCGTATTTTGTGTAAAGGCCAAAAACGTAATGTGTTTTACTTGGGGTATTAAGTTTAAATTTTTTACACTATGAGGTGTTCATTGTCATGCTGTTCAATTGTGGACAAGAACAGTTGCGGCAGCCAGGCTCAAACCAACAACCAAAAACTGTAGTCAGGTGTCAGTACCACTGGCGTACAATGGGTTTCGCCCAGAGAGTTCTCTAAATTGACAATAACTGACCCAGGCGATGACAGTCAGAGGGAATGGGCCGCACCAGTGTACGGCATGTTATTTTGTACATCGCGACTGTAAGCAACGACTGTGGTTTTTCAAAAAGTAACATTCCGACCATTATCCGTGTGCACTTCTTATTCACTTGTAATTATCCTATATAAACATTAATTAGTTGCATTAACCCATCATTGTCAGATTCCATGGAACGGACAAACGCTCCGGAACCGCGTCTCTCCTTCAACACACAGAGAACAAAATATCACAACTTCATACTCATGGTTCCTCCAAAAAATGAAGGTAATATCGTGTTCTCAGCAAAATATATTCGTGGCACCGCCAATGCCGCTCCAGACTACTATGATCGCTTTTACTCACGCTTTACACAAAATACGAAACTGGTTGTGTATGTTCACGGCACTGTGTCATAGGGAATAAGTAGTTCCCTAACGGTCTCACTAAAACAGCTAAAACGGACTAAACGGTCCCAAGCATGTTCGAAGAAGCGGTATTGATCTGATTGAAGTTAGAAACCAAACTCGACTCGTGGTCTGTTTCCCATTCAACAATGATATTTCCACTTATTTGTGTATAACGACGGCTCAAGTTAGCTTAATCGTTCACAGTCGAGAAAAAACCTCAGCATTTCAGATGATAATTCGGATGGGACTCGAAGCAATCGTTACACACAAGTGGTACCACTCTGATTTGGACTAAAGTAACATTGAATGCTGCTCTCAGCAACCAGATAACAATGAACCATGAGACTCAACAGAGAAGAGATTTTTAGCCTGAAAACTGAGAAAATGTTACATCCATGTATAGAGTAGCCAGACAAATAGCTTGGACAGGTGGGGGCAGCTCCCAGAAATACAGTACATACTATACTTATTTATTTGTTTAATCTGCCAGAATAGTGTAAATTATAAGGGGATTGGAGACGCGTGACCTCGAAGCCATAAGTTAAAACGCATTGGCATTGCAAAAAAACATTGTTTGTGCCTCAGAAAAACGCGTACCCAAAAAATTCGATTCAACGCACTATGACCGCGGACCACATGGCCATAGAGCAAGGACAGTTGGGCCAAAGAGCGCTGCACAGTTTGGGTAGTCACCAAAAAAGACATCAGGTGTCCCGGTTTGAGTTCGTCTCGAGAGATCAGATGACCTCCCACGTACAACACACCAAGTACTATGCCTTGAAAGGGAGAAAACATTGACTGAACGAAATTGATAGAACAAGAGTGCAGCGAAAAGGATGATGATGTGAGCAGCGACTGATAGACTGTACAAACCGACGCATACGCACGATTGGTTGTCTCGCTTTGCAGAACGACCATTGTCCGTTGAAATCAAAAATCCGTGAAATCTGTCGTCATCGTTTAATTAATAGCTTCCTAAAAAACGATCACCTATTATGCAGTGGTTATAACATCAGTTGATAACCTACATGAGAAGCTGAGGTTGTCATTTTCATTTGTGCAATACCCACAAGAGGCTAAATGTTTGCGTCCAATCTGACAGCTACTCATTATGTGTGTCAAAAGTGAAGTTATGAAAACAATCCCTTGCATGATATTGAACACTGGGAAAAAGAGAGCAGTGAATTCATCATTTGTTGTCTGATTTTTGAACGGCACACCGAGAAGCCAATAAACTATGGCCGCATAAAGACAGACACACAACTAGCCAGCATGTCCACCCAGTGATGAGATTCAACCCGAAAAAGGATCGCTATGTTGACAAAGTGTAGTGAGTGGAGACAAGTGGGAAATATACTCAATTCGACATCCAGTAAACAAGGCGAGAATTAACTGTGAAAAAATGTGGGCTTCGGTTGCATTCGAACTAAGAAAAGGTGCTGCGTGTCCTAACCAGACATGTGTACAACCGACTAAGCTAGGAAGCCATCAAGACAGCTCCGAGACCTCATTTTCGGATTAGGATACTGTTACAACTTAGAACCACGTTAAACTGCGAGCCCTGACACGTAGTCGGCCCAGAGTAGGATGAGAACACGTGACGGCAATAGCGCGTAGCTTTACCGAACACGAGCGAATGACATCATAATAGTGATGAGACAGAATATGACGAGCAGTCACCCAATCGATTATGTGGGTAACAGGATTGGTTCGTTCGGGGTCGGGGTGAGAGAGAAGGGAACACACACGCGTGCACATGTAGACAGGTGACGTGCGGCAACGGTAGGCGCGGATGCCACACTCCTTTGCGCGTTCTGCATGATCGTGCGGTTGTTTTGGTAACCCTAGGAGGGTCGTGGTTCGTTTGACAGTTCGCGGTTGATTGTTCTGGCGTGTTGGATAGGAAGCGAGGACGCACGTGGTCTTTGTGTCTTGTGATGATCCGGCCGTCTGGTAGGGCGACTTCAGTGGTTTGGCTGTTTTCCGCTCTGATTTGTCCGGGTTTCCATTCTTCTTCATGAGGTAGTTTTACATAGACTGGATCATTCACGTTTAGATCGCGATCGTGTGATTTCCGGTCGTACAATATTTTCGCTTTTTCCTGTCTCTCTTCAATTTTGGAACGGGCATTTGGGAAAAGTAAGTTCAAACGAGTACGCAACTTCCGGTTAAACATCAGTTCGGCTGGACTTCTCCCGGTAGTTTCAGTTGGGGTCGTCCGATATGCAAAAAGGAATTTTTCCAGCTTTGTTTTCATCGGCGCCGGAAACTGTTTCTTTAGTCCATTTTTGACGGTTTGCACTGCACGTTCCGCTAGCCCGTTGGACGCTGGATGATAAGGTGCCGTCCTCACGTGCCGAATCCCATTGTTTGCCATAAACTCTTGAAATTCCTTGCTGGTAAAGTTGGTGCCATTGTCAGATACGATAGTTTGAGGAATACCGAATCTGCTGAAGCAATTTCGTAAACATGAAACGGTGATTTCTGATGTAGCATTTGTTACTGGATAAACTTCAATCCACTTCGAATAAGCATCGATAAGTAATAAACACATCTTCTGCTCCGTTGGGCCAAAATAGTCTATGTGAACACGCTCCCAAGGTTTATCCGGCCATCTCCAAGGACTCAGTGGAACAGGAGGGGCATTCCTTTGAGTAGCTTGGCATGTTTCACAGCTACGAATCAATTCTTCTACATCCCTGTCGAGGTTCGGCCACCATACGTAATTTCTAGCCAAGGATTTCATACGACTGACGCCTGGGTGACCGTCATGTAACTCGTTGAGGATATTTCTTCGAAACTGGGGCGGAATGATGATCCTTGAACCCCAAAGTAAGCAACCCTCTTCCAGGCTAAGTTCCATACGGCGATTGAAATAGGGTGCTAGCTGGTCTTCGCTACTCGTTGGCCAGCCCTGAGAAACAAATCGTTTAACTTTGGACAAAAGGAAATCCTGTTCTGTTCCTCGACTGATCTCTTTACTGGATACAGGATGCTTGTTCAGGTACTGCATCAAATGAATTAGTTCAGTAGGCTTCCACGGATTTTCCGGGGTCTCGCTCAAGGGCATTCGACTGAGAGCATCCGCTACCTGATTTGATTTACCCGGAATATGGGAAATCTTGTAATTATAAGCCGACAGAAGAAGTGACCAGCGTTGCATTCGCGGCGACGCCATCTGATTGATCCCTTTCGTTTCTCCTAGGAGAGACACCAAAGGCTTATGGTCTGTGTATATATCGAACGTTCTTCCCCAAATATATTGGTGAAACTTTTTCACTGCAAAGATTACAGCTAGAGCCTCTTTGTCTAACTGTGCGTAGTTCTTTTCAGCTGGGGCTAAACTGCGAGAAGCAAACGCGATTGGCTTCTCAGTTGAATTCTCCATCCTGTGACTTAGTACAGCTCCGACACCCCATGGAGAGGCGTCTCAACGAATAGTTAGGGGCTTATCTGGGTCGTAATGAACCAATAAGTTAGATTGGCTTATCTCCTTCTTTATAGTGTCAAATGCCAATTGTTCCTTAGATGCCCAGTACCATCGAACTTCTTTTTTCAATAAATTGTATAAGGGTGCCAGGACAGTTGATATCTTTGGAATGAAACGACTGTAATGAGTAAGCATACCAATGAAGGATTGTAACTCACCCACGTTTCGGGGAACTGGGGCCTCCAAAATCGGTCTGATTTTTTCCCGTATTGGATGTAATCCATACTTGTCCAACCGAAAACCGAGATACTGAACATCATCGGCTAGGAATGCACATTTTTCTCTTTTTAACTTTAGGCCATTTTCATGTAAACGCTGTAATACCAACTCAAGTGCTGCCAAATGTTCCTTATCCGAACGTCCGGAAACAAGAATGTCATCTAAGTAAGCACACACACCGGGAATATCTTTCGTTAGGTTGTCAATAATGCGTTGGAAAATTGCCGGAGAAGAATGGATGCCGAACGGCAAGCGATTATACTGAAATAATCCCATGTGTGTATTGATTGTTGTAAATTTCCTTGACTCTTGGTCAAGTTCGATTTGTGAATATGCATGGCTCAAGTCCAGTTTGGAAAACTTCTCACCACGGGACAGTGTAGCATATAGATCCTCTATTTTTGGAATGGGGTAATGTTCCATGGTAGCGGCCTGGTTCACTGTCAATTTGTAATCTCCGCATATTCGAACGGAACCATCTGGTTTCTGCACTGGCACAATTGGGGAACTCCACGTTGAATGTCGGACAGAAGTGATTATTCCCTGTTTCTGCAGACGTTCAAGTTCAGCCTCGACTTTTGGGCGGATAGAGAATGCCAGTGTACGAGCTTTATAAAATTTAGCAGGAGTATCCTGTTCCATTACAATAGTGGCCTGAAAATCCTTCAGCCTCCCTAGCTCGTTTTCATCGAATACAGAGGAGAATTTCTGCAGTAGTGTCGGAAGGCTGTTGTGACTATCCACTCGTCTGACAGACAGCAGAAGATCTGGCATGAGTTTGAGCCAATTTCGACCCAACAGATTTGGACTTTGGTTATTTACGACGTATGCAGGTAAATTGAGCGTTTTTGTTCCGTGTTTTACTTCCACATTGCACGTACCCATGACATCGATCGCTTCTCCTGTATAGGATCGCAGTGTGGCAACAGCTGGGGCCAACGGAAGTGATTTTGGCAGTATGCGTCTGTTAATAAGTGTCACGGAAGCTCCTGTGTCGATCTCCAGGCAAACGTTGCGGCCTTCCACGTTCAAATCTACTGTATAAGGGGGTACTCCCGCAGGAGACGTGGCCGAGGTATGTGAAATCAAGTAGGAAGTGGATTCTTCACGATCTTCAATCGATCGTACAGCTCGAGTCTTAGAGCGGAAATCGGAAGACTGCGCTTGATTCGAACGGCATACGCGTGCAATGTGGCCAATTTTCCCACAACTATGGCATGTCGATTGTTTGTGACGACAATCCGTGACAGCTTCGTGTTTATCACTGCAACGATAACACGTAAACGTACGAATAGGATTATTGCACTTGAGCGGAGACGTATGCCGTGCAATCAGTTGTACATTATCTGAGGCCGAAGACGGCTGGTATAAGGTGAGCTGTTCTGCTATGTTCTCCCGTTGCCTCGCAATAGAACATGCCCGATCCCAAGTTAGTTTAGACTCTTCTTCGGACAACAGTCGCTCTCTGGTTTTCGTGTCCTGGACTCCCACTAGTAAACATTGAATCGCCATAGCTTCTTCAATTTTTGTGGGCACAACTTCATTATAACGACATTCAGGAATAGCTTGCTGGATACGAGCTATAAAATCATTAACATCTTCCCCCGAACACTGACGAAGTTGGTGGAGATTCATGCGAGCTGTGAACACGTTATGGCGTAACCCCCATAAAACATCTAGTGTCGCCAGGGCATCCGGCAAGGAGGTTCTGTCATACACACGAAGTGCGTCGAAATGACGTTGGCCCTCAGATCCCAGATATTGTCTGAGTAATTTAATTTTCTGTGATTCCGTAAGGTGCATGTTGGGATTTAATGCTAACAGTAGTTCCACATAATCCTCGAAGGATCGCTTCCAGCGCGTCCACATTGATAACGACGGTTTTGAACCAGCATCCTTCCAAAAGTAATCTAGAGGTGTAGATGAAGTATTCATGGCTTCCGGATCAAATGTTTAATCCCCGTTCGCCAAACTGTTACAACTTAGAACCACGTTAAACTGCGAGCCCTGACACGTAGTCGGCCCAGAGTAGGATGAGAACACGTGACGGCAATAGCGCGTAGCTTTACCGAACACGAGCGAATGACATCATAATAGTGATGAGACAGAATATGACGAGCAGTCACCCAATCGATTATGTGGGTAACAGGATTGGTTCGTTCGGGGTCGGGGTGAGAGAGAAGGGAACACACACGCGTGCACATGTAGACAGGTGACGTGCGGCAACGGTAGGCGTGGATGCCACAGATACCCACCCATCCCACTGCGTTATATGGAGTCAATCAGAAAGACCTTAAGGATGGAATGTCGTCGTGGGACTACGTGGGCAGTCGTGGGTGAAGTTCACCATTGTTACCGATGACGGCATCTGCGTTCTGTTTCAGATGGGTAACGTAAGTATCGGTTAGTAGTGGACAGAGTGGATTGCCTATTGCAACACAATCGATTTGTATGTAGCCAATTCCCTGGAATTCGCCCAGACAGTAACAGTTGATAAATGAAATTCGCCTCTTTTCGTACCGAAATACTTGTTCATCAGTACCGGATTTCCCAGGTAACTGATGTGCATTGGCGTGTGTGAGAGAGTGCTGAGTTGGTTGTTTGACTTTACAGTGTCCACTAAACTTTCCTGTATAAACACGCAGGTTGCAATCTGTGCCTGATGGGATGCTGCTCAGATATGTTGCAAGAAAAAATTGTTCAACACCTTGGTAAATTTGATGAAGATAACGAGAAATAATAGTGAAACATTTAGGTTTAGGCTGGACTCTAGCCGGTGACAAGAAGCGTACACCCTTACGAGGCAAGTGTTTTAGCAACTGGGTTACCAAGCGATGCCGACAGTGAATTGATTGAGGAGATAATACGGAGCCCATCGTTGCAGACGCCGATGTACTTTTATGCAATCACCTGCTTACACCTGCTCGTCTCACCAGTCGCCGGTAGCCTGGCCAAATCGAATCAATGGGTTTCTGCTTCCTTACTGGTTGATTATCAAACTGGTCCCATTTGTGGGTAACATGTCATATTCGTTTTGGTCCCGTAGTGAGTGGCAGAAACCGAGTGTAGGCTCTCACGACTCATGTTCTGATTCCCCACGGTTGGTGGGGTTATAACAAAGGAGTTATGGAGAATTTTCAGATGTGAATAAAGGCAGCCACGGATAACACAGAACAAATGAGTTCACACCAACAGAAATCGGTCCAGCGAGCAAAAATAGCAAGAAGAGATCGGCAACGAAATAAAATTAGCAAACGGACAAAAGGGCGTACAACACAAGTTTGAAACCCTCACTTGTCGTGGACTGGAAGTTCCTTGCGCAAACGAAAACACCCGCTTGGCGAATTGAAAGTTAATGAGACGATAGACGTATTGTTTTTACTGTATCTTATGCTACAGTTTGCCATTCATCAGTGTAGAGTGTAACACAGCATGCTCCTCCCTAATGTACTGTTTGTGTGCTAGGTTTTGGTTACGAAATACAATAGCCGTGTAGGACATTTAAGGAAGTCAAAAGTTACTTCAATGGACTCCGTGGAACTAATCGTTAGTTGTTATTCTAACAACCTCACTCACCTACCCACACACCCATTGTTATCCGTCAAGTCGCATCCTTTCCAATCCCCTGTGAATGAGGTTTTCATACTGGCTACTGTGATATTGTCAACACCTAACCAGTCTGTCCTAAGGCTCGGGTATTTAGTCGCCCAACAGACCGATCCGATCGCATTTCGTCGGTTTGTCCTCTCCTGTCGGTCACCTGTGTTTGCAGGTACTGTGCATCCGGACCTTTGACGGACTGTTGCGATTAGTCATTGTGCAAAGAAATTAGGGTTTGTTTCTGGTGTTTGATCATACTGTTTAAAGTATTAGTACCACGTTCCCCGAGACTTGATTTGGTTATGGTATTTGGTCTCGTTGGCTATGCGTGCCTTGCTCAACGTTCGTCGGAAGAACGTACAAGCTGCAAACAGCTTCGATGCAATAGCAATATGGTTCATCCATCGAGGGTTCGAACATCAATGGTGCAAAAACTTTTGAAAATGAGGGTAACGTTAGACACTCCGGTGAAGTTCAGCATGGTCTTCTAAAAGTAACTATTTTTGCATCTTACAGAAAAATGTTGATTGACGCAGGAACCATGACTGCCGAAATTATAGAGACTGAGATACTAATTTACCCAGTCGAGACATACGGACAGACTGCCAATCCAATTCTGCAGTTGATAAGATATGTCAATTACCAACCACTGAAACAACTACTATCAGCAAACCCTACTCAGCAATGTGCATCAATGACTATGGATCATCAGATATAATAGGTTGCCTTTATATTTCAAGTAGAACTGAGGAGCTCAGGCGTGAACGAGCATGACTCAATAATGTTAACTTTTCACGTTTTAAACCACGAAGCGCTTGTTACCAGTGTGCGACATACTGGATCATGTGCGACTTAGATACTGTTAGATTTCTTAGACTAAGCAGGAAGAATTTACACAGCCGAGAAATCGAGGTAGCCAGCGTCATTACCATTGGGCTCTGTCATCCTCAGTAGAAAGCCATGAAGATGAAACGGTGGGAATAAAATGGCCGTCAGAGTCCAAAAGAAACGTCCAAAGGTCGAATAAAAAATAAACTGGTAGAGACAAGAAGAGAGAGAATAGAAAAATAGATCTGCGGTAACGACACCGGTTACAAAATATAAGTGTGTGCTCGAGCAAAAACTACTGTACAAGGATATGAACAGTTAACTACCATCTAGTCTACAGAGAACCAGAGAAGCATGCATCGGTCTGCTGTATGACTTACTTCAATGGTCAAACCTACCATTCAGTGCAAGATTGGACAGGCCTTGAAATAATCCAATACCATATCCCAATTTCTCGTTCAACCGTCTTGCTTCCTCCGATTCAGTGCAGAATTGTCTGTCAAAACAAAGGCGATGCGATATACCTAAGTGAATAGACAACAAAGGCAAGGGATGATATTGAGCAGATAAAGTGAACTTGAAAAGTAGAGTGTAAACTGTGCTTTGGCTTTAAGTAAAAGATGAAATAAAAACGCGCATTGCAATCGATGCAATAATTTGTACTCCGTAGAGGATTATTATCCGGTTACAAGATCGGATGAACTACTTTCCCTAGCTATCACGACATGTGGCTGATCCTCGATGAATTTTACCACGTGGTGCCACTCAAGCATGCTGTTAGCTTTGCCTGTTCGTAAACCCTGAGTAAATCAGCTTAGGGCTAATTTGTCAGGTTGGCCGAACGAGGATGGGATCGTTGCTCTGGGCTGGTTACGACCTACCGTATAGGCTGATGAAACTACTACTGATACTTCCCTTGTGACCCAAACTAAGGGCACCACCGAGGCACTACAACCGAGAATAAAGGCCGAATTCTCTTTTATCACCTTTAACATACACACACAGCAACACATCAGTGAGTGACACCGATATTTAATTGCTGAACACTCAAGAAACGCCCACATCTGAATGCAATCGGCCTTATAAATGGATAACTAAGTTGAAAGTGAGGGAAGAGTATTCGTGTGAAAACTCCTTTTCACTTTGTAGTGTCTGCTCTACAGTTGGTTTTAGCTTTAAGAGTACTTCAGAGCGACTAGTTACCACCTCCCTTAACGCCATCCAGCCCGTTAGACGAACGCAATCCATAGTTCTTGACTGACAGGTGCTTGGACACCGTTAGGTTGGTGAAACAGGTGGATGTTTATTAGCCAGTTGGGTGAACTGTGGAACCTTCTCTACGTTTATTTCACAGGTCATCTGAGTACCACTAGAGCTTAACACTCCTAGGTCAAGGGAAAGAGATAACGACCGCTCGATGATGTTTTTATAATAGGAAGTACATAGATATTAGTAAGGGAGCACGAGCATATATACATACATATAGAATCAGTATGATATCACATACACCCAAGAGGGTTTTCGATCACCAAGGGTGAGCATAGGTAAAGGTGCGCAAATTCAAGAGAACGGTCAGATTGACCGTCATACGGACATAATTATGTCATGAATCACGTTACTGACAGAAGGTGAGTAGGCGGGGAGTAAAGAGAAAATTCGGATAGATGTCAGAGGAACAGAAATAGCTCAACGATGTCATGAAATGGGAGGGAAAAGCAGCACAATTATGAAAAGTAAATTCATCCATGTTACCAGGCTTCCCATTATATGTCTAATCAGTTCAAATCTACATCACAGTGTGTTACAAAATGAAAAGAAAGAGTGATAGGCTACATGATTCCTATGTCAACAAGGAGTTGCATTAGTTGCGAATACCAATTAGGGGCGAAACACTAAGTGTAATCAGGCACTATTTGTTTCATTCAAATAGCAGAATAAAAAAAAGAAACTAAGAGCGCTGACGTATGTCAGTGTGATGGCGTGTCCAAAGTTGGTGGAACTAGACTCGTTTCGTGATCTAAGTACCGCAGCTCAAAGGCGAAACAATCAAGGTTTTCGAACGCTCACAGGTGGACATACTTTCAACCTAAAAATTAGACTCACGCGTGTTGGTTCTCTTCCAATGCCAAGGCTTTAACGCTTCGTATATGTGTGAAAGTCTCTTCGGCAGTGGAGGCCGCAATTGAGTTCTAAGGATTGAAGTGACAATAAAAGTAGATCGCATATTAAATTAAGGCAGTCCCATGGTCATAAATTGTAAAATGTACACAGCACTTCCAGTACAGTGTACCAATTTACACACTAGTATGCAATGAAAAGTCGTGAGAAGTAATAACTAGAGTTATTCAACCCAAGGAATAAAACGTTTTGAGTACTCTCAAAACTGATAGTAGTTTGAGACGGATGGAGCACCTCAAAGAGCAGTTCAAAACGGAAAAACGTTCATGAATACCTGTAGATGGACATTCTGACTCAAGCGGCGAAGTTCGGCGCCCATGAGACTACCAACCAATATGACGCAAGGCAAGGAACCCATCAGAGTGAACGTCAGTGTTGATGAAATTTTCAACAGCGCATAAATGGAACCGACCACCTGGCAATCAGAAGTAGAGTAACTTCATAATGTACTTTGTAGATCCAAGAGCCACGTGATATTGCAAATAAAAATGAAAATGTCTCATTGAGATACAATTTAATTCAAATAAGTTTACTTATATAGCTACAAATTACACAGCCATACATTGGTTATGTGCTGCTACACGCGTCTTGAGAAGAGAATAAGGAACAAGAACAATTACTGGATATTTTGCATCAGGGGTCGAGCAGATGAAAAACATCTGAGATTCGGCAGGTGGAATGGATGAGGAAGACTAGACAATTCTACCACTGTGACTGAACATCCTCCAAACGTGTAAAGTATTTTTTAATACAACACGGCAATACACTTGATACGGTGTAAAATAACCAATCAGGTTGGAAGTCAATCAAGCAGGCGGATAGTACGAAATTGCATATGAAGGTCATAGAAACTAGATGTGAGAGTGTAGATAATTTGTCCAGGCATCTAAAGATTTCATTGACGATGTCTTTATTATGAACCAGACTGCGGTGTTTCAGTGATGACGACAGCTGGTTACCGACGGTAAATTGGGGGGTTCCGGGTCGGTTATCGGGACTTCTCCTACTCTCTAGGTTTAGACAGCCTGATGGTTTGAAGCAAGCGAGCTCAAATTCGATGCAAATATGAGATTGTCACCACAACCGTTCCATCTTCACATATTGTAACAGATTAGCCATGCACTTTGCACATTAAGTAAGCACCATCTACGTAGAACAATACAGGAGAAGGAAGACTGTGAGGTTATAAAGTGGAAATACAGTTCTGACCATTAGTTTGGATAAAGCTGAATCCATCAACCAGTCATAAACAGCAAGTAAAAGAATTCTATGAACTTTTACATACCTCATGGTGCGCGACCCACAAACATATTTAAGAGTCACAGAAGACAGATTAAAGTGAGTTAATTTAATCAGTAATTGTTTACTGGAAGCTTCCTGAGAACAAGTGTATCAATAACACGAACAAAACGTCAACCGACACCTTAATCCAAAGATAATGAGCATGGAATACAAAAGCATGAGCTTAAACTACGTTCGAGTTGCCGAAATTCAAAAAACTGGGCATGTGGATGAAAAAAATGAAACGAACACCAGCAATTAGATCAACCGGGTTTTAAGACATTTTTTATCGTCTATAGTTTAGGCGATAAACTTCAACTGACTGAGGGTTTCTGACTGAAAAGACAAGAAGCCATGAAGCTGTGCTGCTTCTGGAATAGTAAAAGTATACACTAAGTACCGTAACTACCGAAAACGTTTTTTTTTTAAATGGAAGTAATGGAACATTTAGTCAATGTGAGTAGACACAGTATTTTACGTTAGAAGACGAATCATAAGGTAGGGTTCATGGGAACGCAAATTTAGCTTTGACGGCCCATACGCACAAAAATTTTAGTAGACATAAGCATGTTATCCAAAACTTCTCAGGTGGAAAGAAACAAGCACGAGAACTTACTGACCTGGACTGTGTTTTTCAACCCGTGAGAAATGCACTGTTTGAAAGAGCTCTTAAACGTCTGGACATCAGAAGTGATACTGAAAAAATAACCAAACATTGCATAAATTAATGGAAAACAATAGTAAACAGTTACATCGTCCATTCCCATTAATCACAAACCTTTCCAGCAATTTTCCGGAATTTTGAACATCGAAGTAGGCCATTTCACGGTAAACAAGACTTCGGAACAGCGCTCGTCTCAAACGAACAGCGATACGCTCACCAGCAGAGGCCAAAAGCCCAATGTAGAAAAAAGTGGCAAGTGACTAGAAAGAAATAAACAGACCGACTTGGGAAGTTGAGCAACTTTAATTAGGAAGAAAGTCAAGAACTCCAGAAGATAGATACCTTAATGTTTACATTACGACTGTTGTATTTATTGATATTATAGTTCAGACAGTTCACTGTGTCTATGTACATGTAAATACGACATTCCTCTCTCAGAACGGTCACTTCTGGTGAGTATAAGTAATGACAGTTGAATGGAGGGGCGTCATGATGAGCTATGGCACACCGTTACGTCTACCGCGGTATAGTGAGGGTGAACAATTGAAATATGTCGAGGTATTTTTACGCCATTTTACTTTGTTTTACGACAGTCGTCAATTGTTTGTCAGCATTAAGTGTGAAACTAGCAAGCGGAGACTAAAACTGTCTCCAGTTTCATTATACTCTAGGTATCCACTACTTTAGACAAGATCAAATTTATTCTTTCATTCACCCTTAGTGAACAACTTCCAAGTTGACTCATGGCTTCTGAATGCACTGCCTACTTTATCACAAAGAATGTGTTCACCCACTCACCTGTGAAATCGAAAGATCACCCGGTTGTCGCTGATAGGAAGGATATACAATGCTTGTGTGCGTTTTGTTTCATTCTATGGTTCAAAAACATGACCTGTTCGTGATGGAGACATTGACAGACTAACGGTGTTTGACCACCGTTGTCTCAGCCAACAAACTTACATCAAGTAGAATGATCGTGCGAGTGATGCATCCTCCACCACGCAGTTACGGAATGTTCACAATACACAGTCAACCGTCCAAATAATAGGGTTGTGCAATCTGCGATGATCGGGCGTGTTTTGTCTGTCAGCTGAGTGTCTACTACACTGCGACCAACAGCTGTGCAAAACCGTATTACGCTCAAACAACGACGTGGTCAGGAAATATGAAGACCTTAGCTGTTTCACCGAATGAGGCAGGCAGATGTCGCATGCTCAGTTGGGGTCTTCGTGATTACTCAAATCGCTGGCTGATAAACACTATCCGAATTGGTAACGTGTCCCAGTCAATAACATACTAGCATTTATATCATATCTGGTTCTTCCGTTTGGCTTTGTATCATCAATTTTCACCCACTTTTTAGTCAATTGTCATACTTCTAGGTTAGTCAACATCAATGTTGCGATGACAGGCGATTTAAAACCCAGTATCTTCTGGTCAAGTACAACGCCGTTGTGAATGTATGACTGAAAAGTATGGAAACCTCCATAAGACATTCTGTGTTCCTTTCGAGAGAAGAGACTTATCTACCTCGGTCAGAAGATGTTTGCAAGTTTGCCAGTTTGTAAAGGGATGGGCACATACGTGAGAGACAACAAGTAACCTGGCCCACTCTTAATGAGAGTTAAATATGCACATCCGATGGCGGATCGTTTCAGTGTTTCAATATAAGTTGTTGATGTGATTTCGTTAAGTCCTCTCACCTGACTCGAACTGGATCTGTTCACCGATGCTTACTGGTAAGCGTTCTGTACACTTTACTCCCTCGAATTTCACTAAGTATCTCGCATTCAGGAGCGCATAACTTCTGGGCAAATGACAAAACAAAACGGACACGCACAACAGTATGATCTGAGTCCAGGTGATTGCTCCACAGTCTTTAACCGAGTGGCGCCATCTGTAACTGACTACTACATGATCGCGCTGTGTCCACGGTTGAGAAGCACACGGAGGTCTCCGTGTAGCACAGTGCCTCTTCCTGTGTTGCAATGCGGTTCTCGAAATATACAGGCCGTGGGATGCGCGCAGCTGCAGCAGTCTTTCGCCATTGTCAGTGCGTTGTGCCCGGATACCAGACACCTCCAGCCACTTCTCTGAAGAAGGAAGACCAACATGAGCATTCAAATCACCCACTAGCATGACGATGTCTGAGTGTCTAGTCTGCCTCCGGAGGATAACGCGGGCGTCATACGACGCATTTCTGGTAGCATACGAACAGCTCTTCGTTGGAGCGTGCACCGATGTAGTCATCATCATCATCGTAGACAGCAATACATCAGTGGTTCACACTAATGCTTAACTGCAACACAATCATAAAGGAAAAGCGAACCCTATATAGAAAGAAAGAAAAAGAAGGGGACAGGAAGGGACCTAACTGCTGCAAATAACTACGTCTGTATTTAAACATTCAACATCAAGGTGTCTACACCTTGCAAACAAACAACCGATGTAGTAAAAACAACGCTCTTCGAATGAGCTGTTAGACTTTAGTCGATGTGTTGACTTTGATTGCGCACAAGCGACTGTTCATTGGGATCCAGTAGGACAAACATTGTTCCGCTCTGGTACTTAGTGCGATTCACACTCCAGCTTCACCACGAAGTCGACTTCGGCGTCACCAAAACTCCTGAGGCAGAAGCGCCTGGACTGACAATTATCTAGATGTGAACTCAAGTGGACAACGTTGATAAAATTGCACGCTCGCGTCTCTCACACATAGCACATATCAAGCTCCAGACTTGAGAGAGTACCTGCCAGAGGAGCTAGCTGACAGACGTGTCGGAGAGTGTACCAATGTTTATCAATTGTTTTCACCTCTGAAAACGATTATCACTAGAAGGAGCACGGAAGGTAGAAATCTTGGGGGGGGGTAAAATGGGAAAGTCGTAGTGGGTGAAGAATTTTTTCAAGCATCCATTATTACTGCTATTATCATTTGTCACTATGCTTCGTGGATTATTCGCAAGATCAGCAGCAGCATCAATCACGATACTCAGGGGGAACGACTCACAGTTATAAATAATAACGATGATGGGACCTTACTATGCTCTTTTAGTGCGACGCTTGGCGTAGCCAAAGTTCGATTGTTCTTAAGGAAAGCTGTCCTGAACGACTGGTAAAACACGGTTAGGCGCATCTTATCCAACTCCGTTTAAAATATTGATTCACACACACAAAAGCCCATTAAATACGGTGAAGGACAAGCCGACAGCAGAACCTGCTTGAAAATTTGTAAACGGGCAACAAAAGATGAAAGCACCTGTGATGGCGCAGGTATAAACCATGGTAAATCGAGTATTTAACGTGTACACTCAGGGAACATCTGTGTTAAGAACGGTACAAGTGAATTGCGATTTTATACAGTATACTTTTTATGGTAAACCCGACAGATAGAACAATACTTAATTTCAGAGAAAAGTGCTACAGCATTGGAATGTATTGCATACAGAGAAACAGCAAGTGCTGTACAGAGATAATGTGGTTTGAGTGTTTAACTGGAATCAAACCACAGGTGACCACATGTGCATTGTGATATTTTCTGCGTCCATACAGTACAATCATGTGACTATAGTCAACAACCAAAACTTGCCTGGCATATGTAGGCGCCACACAACTTTAGTGCAGGTGTACACAGGTAAGAGACAGTAATGGTACTCCCGAAACAGCCAGATAGAACATCCACGAATTCTCCCAGATGAAGAGGAATTAAGACATTCATGACAGCAGCTAAAATCGCGGACTATGACGTTAGAAATAGTTAATAACGACCTCTTACTAAAACGGCACAAAAAATCGTGAAAGTCTCAGGCAGAATCAGGTCAAAAAGATCCTTGACGGTCCATTCGTCACTTACATGCGGAAGCTGAGTAGAATAGCAATCCCTTGGAGAATCACACAGAACGGGTGACAAAAAGCGATCAAACGGAGGTAACTTGATAAAACCAATTCCGAACAACGTACTCAAGCTAAACAGCTGATGCCCAAATCCAGAAGACTTCACTTTAGGACTTCTTGGCACACTGTTTACTCTAACAAAGGTTCGCGTGTTCAACTTCCACCCTGGGCAGGAAAAACGTTTAACAAACAAGCGAGCACGGAACTGTATCATCTCGGCGGCCAGACGGCAGAGTGGAGGACCGTCAGCCGTCAGATTCCTATTGGTCGACCAATTCACTTCAATTCAATTCGTAGAACAGACGACTGTCAGGAAAGAGAATGTTCCGAGTTTTGTGCAGATAAGCCAGAGACATTCACTGCTATAACTTCAATTTTTCCGAGTTCAACGTAAGATGAACTCTTGCGACATCGCCACAACAGAGGAAGGGAGCATCAGCTGGGGTATACGTCTACAGAACTGTTGCTGCTACTCGTCAGAAATCATGTGCATGTGGGAACGCTTCAACTTGGGAACTGAAGATACTGTAGTGGATCTAAACACTATCAGAATACTTAAGTATAAAAAGAAGGAAATGATGCACAATAGTTCGTGAAGGTGAGTTGATTTAGAAACTTCACCACAATGGACGAGGTGTAGCGACCAAAAGGTTTCACTGGCCTGCCTGCGGTAGAATATGTAAAGTAGTTCCCAAACTCATAGTTGCATATTATATCTAGTGTAGCGTTCTGTACAGCACTTTGTATTTTGTAATTCTTATTGTTCGCTCTTTCCGCCCTTATCTAACTCACTTGTACAGTCCATGTTTAAATCGAGTTAATCGATTGATTCGATAATCAGTAATTCAAAATCTACTTCCGAGGTCGTGAGCTGTGCGTCTTCTCTGCGTTCTGTGTCGCTCGAGTACAGGTTTCGGGAAACTTGAATACCAACGGGACCAATAATCTATCTCAGCAGAAATCTCTTCAAGGTAACATCACGGATAGTTTCCGTCGAATATTTCATTCCGTGTAATGGATTTCTAAACTAACAAACCTTCACGAACTACTGTGAGTCATTTCACTCTGGTTTTTGCCACATTTCGGCTCCCCGTTCATGCTCCAGTAATTTGACAATGTTTAGGTTCACTACACTAGGCTGTTAAAAAGTTCGCGTGATGTTCGCTGTCCGATTGTTTGTCTGCGTGTCATGTGATTTTGGCGCGAATTCAAAACGCGCATGTGTCACACTCTTCCGGTTCATTCGCTTGTCGACGGTCAGTCTGTAGCCTCTCTAACTAATTCGCTTATCTGTGCCGTTTGTGGCGCCATCAGAGACCACTGGTACATTTCGTGGAATAAAGATTTGGTCTCTCTCCTTAACGGCCTTTATTTCACGTATGATAATTGCGTACGTAGGGAAGAAGCAACTTGGTGCGACGAGCATTAAAGAGGTATCCAATGGATACGATCCGAAATGTTGCTTCTGAGAGATTTTTGTGGAGATGGATGGTTGGTTCCGTTGGTATTCGACTCTCTCGTAATCCGTACTCGAGCAAGAAGGAATACAGTGAAAACGCACGGTTCACAACCTCGGAGATAAGTTTTGTGTTACTGATTATCGAGTCACTCGATTACCCTGGTTCAAACATGGAGTGTACAATTTAGTTAGAGAAAGACGAAAAGAGCGAACAATAAAAGTATAAATCAGAAAATGCTGTGCAAAACACCACAACATGTATCCACACTCGTCAGTGTCCAAGCACATATAATATCACATACCTCCCAACAACCATACTTGTCAGTGTCCACCTGCACTTACTAACATACACATCTATTGATACTGCTAACATACACCCTCTGCAAGCCAGCACGTATGGCATATCTGCATTCGTATAAGTTTGCACACATGAAGTCGCTGGTCCAGTTTCATGTTGCGCCCCCAATAGCCCGTGCCTAATGTTACTAGTTAATAGCAGTGAGATAGATGTACTTTGTATGTTCGTGTTACAAATAGGTCAACAAACACCTCTCAAGTTCGGCGCTGGTAAAGCAGAGATCGAGTATATAAAAATGGCCCGGGAACATTGGGGGAGGTTTATATGTCCTGTTACACAAATATGAGAAGAATGTAACAGGAATACATGTATATGTAGGTACAAATAAGACAGCTTTTGTGTCCAGTAGAAGCCACCTTCCGCCGGATAGGCAATGTCTCAACGGAGGAACGGAAGTCCAGCTAAACATTACCTGAAACGCTTCCTGTTTCGCATTAGCTGCTTTTGCATTTTTCGCGGTTTCCGGACGTGTGTCCACTTGCACATTATTTAGCCCAATCCATTTCTTCTAAATATCCTGGGCTTCAGGGCTCGGGTGGTTAAACTGTTCCACCAGTTACGTCCTGAATAACAAGAACAGAAGCCTGGTGACTACTCCGGAGCAAGCCAGACTATGACTTTGGCATCACCACATCCCGGCCATTGGGTCATTTTTTACTAGAGGTAGCATACTCTGAACAATAGCAGGAGTTGGCAGCAACGGATTACCACCATGAGTAGATGCCGTGTATGCGTACGGGGAAACGGTACTTAAGACAAACTTGCAGAAATTGAGGAAGAGAGGTGAGTGAGAGCATCCACAGAGTGAGGGATGTAGCAAGGATCAACGGTCTGTTCAGGTCAGTTCAGCTTTCAGAACGAAGCGAATGGAACCACAAATCGTCCGGCATTTTGCATTAGCGGGCTTCTGAGATGGTTCAGTGCTGTGATGATAGGAGAATAAATTTTGTACGCACAACTGCTATCAGGTAAAAGGCTGAAGAGCTCGGCCTATCAGTACCATCGGAAAGCAAGTTTACAGCCATCACCGATACACAAGAGTTTACTCACTCGTTAAAAAGACGGAAAAAGGGATTCACCTCGCTAATATGGGTTTGTGGGCCTCTTTATTTGCTCCCGGTCGGAATAAATCCGAACATACCGGACAGAGGATGCATCTTAAATACTGCAATGACATATATAATATTGTTTGGACACACGAACCAAAGGACAGAACTATAGTTCCCCGCTTTATTGTTCGTGTTCCCGAAGTCTCCCCGGCTTCACGCTCAAGCGAATCAGAATCTATGAGTAGAAAACAGCGAGTCTGTAACCAAGCTTTATTTCTGATTTACTCGTTGTACTCAAGCTAGCTTCAGCACAAAAGTAAAGGCGATGAGGAGTTTGACGTGACACAATCTTTAGCGCAACCGTACGTCAGCCGTCAAAGACGACAAACGTCTAGGGAAACTTCAGTCGACTTCCGGAATTCAAACAAGCGTCGGACTGGTTGGGGCGCGTTCCATACGGTAATAGCCAAAAAACAGTTGAGCTACGGAATGCAGTCTACAGTGTTAGAGATGACACGGATTAATGATACAACCACTGAAAAGCTTCAGATACACGCACCAATACACCTACACTAATGTTAGTGTTTCGTAGTGAATTTGCACCAATAGATAACGTGGGCAGGTAAGATGGTACTAATAAGGCAGCTTCCACGTAACAGGAATTTTTGAGTTTCGGGGATGTCGAAGGTGAAATCACTACACATACGGTTGGCGAAAATGAGACCATATTTACTGTGGCGATTGACGCAAAACCAACTTCTCTTTAAAGTATTTTTATCACACTTTTGACAGTAAGGTGTACAGCTGCACTCGAGGGACAAATACACTCATTTTTTATTCCGGGGTGTTATCACCACTGTGTCGAAACTAGCTCTGAGTTTGAGCTAAGTCAAGTACGTCATTCCTATATTTCTGGAACCACCGCACAGGAGAGGTGTCATGACAAAACGACAAAGACTGAATTTGCATTTATCGGAGAAAACAGTCGGGTCGAGCCAGACCAAAGGATTTGCGGCGATTGCCAGATAGTGTCAACTTTCTCGCGTTTGTGACCTCGGCAGATCCCAGTGTGCTTCAACATTTGGAGAAGACCTTGTCACAACTCATTTCATTGGAAAATCATCTGAGGGTATTGTGTGATTATGGCCAGAAAAAATGCTGGCTAGTGTGGCAAACTATCGGACTGATATTCAGGATCATTGCCATTGCTGGTGCTACCATTCTTCTCCTAGACTTCAGCTGTCCGGTCACATAATGAAGTCACTTGTGAGGGAGAAAAGAAATTCGGCGTTCTGCGAAGACGTTCTAGCCATCTGGCAGGGGGAAGAAAAAACAGCCTGTGAGAAGCAGAAATAAAAAATAAAATGGAAGAGCAGAACATAAAGGCTAAGTTCCGAGTTCTCGAAATAACCGAGGGAACGCCAATTATCAACGCGTATTGGGCCTAAAGCTGACATTATACATCGTCATGGCTAGCGTCACTTCCGTTGGCAGCCTTTCCGGTCGTCTGCTAGTCTACAGGAGATGGGGTAAACCGGAAAGTTTCAAATGGCGCCTGCTTTCGCGAGCTTCTTGTCTCACCGCCGAAGTGTTGAGTTGTCATTAAGGGCAAACAGCCGGCCACCAGTACCAGTCAAACTATACAGCAGTTTAAAGTATTCAGTAAGGTTCTGGCGTTTGGGCCTTTCCTCTAGAAAGAATAAACCCAAATATTCAAGTCTGCTTTGATAGTCCATATTGTATCTCTATTCGGGCTCAGTCAGCAGTAAGTCTTACGGGCAATAACACTGGTAGAGAGAACACGCGACTCCGTAGAAGTACACACTGTATTGTCTCATTTGCAAGCTGTAGCGGCCAATCAGAACGCAGCCTGAGTCATAACGCGAGGGTGGGGCACACAGGCAGCCTTGACGCGTATACAACAGTCCATACACTTGGGATTTGCAAAAAACTTTGTAAATTGGCACGGCACTCCTTCAAGCACTTCCACATCCACTAAAATGTATGGAAGTTATCAACTTTAGGCTCACACACAACACTGAGATACCTCCAGACGTGCGTTCTGAACAGGGGCGCCGGGACCTCTGATTCCCGAGACGCCATAGTCTCCTTGCACAGAAACAGAACTCTGTTAGTCATGCGATAACGGCTATGACTTGGATGAGAGGTTTGAAGTCTAACCTTGTCCACATCCTCAGACCTGTCGTCCATGATGAGTGTTGAACCACCACTAAGATTTATGCTTCCCATAAGTCCAGGGGTAGCCATCATTTCTGCCTCTAACAGCTATTCCTGTTTCTTCTTGTTCGGTGATTGTTCCCACATCGATGTACACTGGCGGATTTACCCAAATCCCTTTGCGTTCCTATTACGTTCGGACAGTCAATTAGGCCCATTTCGTCTGCGAGCATATGACGCGTACAAGACAAGCACAGTGCCAAATCATTTGTTTACATCAAGTACAGTGAAGTTCGTCGGACAAATTTAGTAGGATCCCGTCTCTTAAAATCATTGGGCTTAATTGGGCACGCTCGAAATGAACGTAAAGAATCCGGATTTGGAGGCATATCCTTATCCAGTTCAAAAGCTGTCGGCACAGGTTGAATGTCTTGATCTAAATTGACAGAAGCCTGTTTTTGAACGAGCCAAGGGCGATTTTTAAGTTCTTAGAGCAAATGTTCACCTTTTCCTGCCTATCCCACCCCCAGATGATTTTGTCGTGCAAGCATAACAAACTTGCAACACAAGATCGGTATTTCTCAAACCCGTCTGGCTGTCAAGAGCCCATGCTTGGTGACGTGCCGGGTAATCTTGACCCTAAATACATCTTGTGTTAGTGAGACTAACCAGTCGATAATTCGCGGGGTTCCTCATGCCGCCTCCCTCATATAATAGAGTAACCGCAGCTACCTCCAAGTCCTGCGATAAATCAGTTCTTTCTAAAACGCGCTAAACGAACGTAACGGAAAACCCTCTAGAACGCTACTAATGGCTTCAATAACGCTGCATGTTGACATCTGGTCCCGCCGCCTTATAAATATTCGACTCGGTTAGCTATTCTCTAACCACCATCATGGTATTACTCATATCTACCGTTACAATAGACAGTCGCGTGGTGTTGTCACTATCAATGGTGTGCACCTTTTCGCAGAAACACTGAAGGGTCTCAGCTTTCTCTTTGATCGCAGTATTATTCACTTCCCTACGCTTTCAACAACCAGCCAAATCTTGTATGGACGTCTTGAACTGAACATAGTTATAATGGGCCTCAAGTTCGAACTTTGCAAGATTTTCTAATTTCTGATCGTATTCCAATCGATACTTTCTCTGAATGCAAGTGACTGTTTCCCGAGCGCATCCGTATATCAGTCGAAGATAGTGTCCACCAGTAATCTGGGACCCTTCAAAATGGTCGGCTTTTTGGCCTGTACCCTACTTGCTTGTCTTTTCTGCATTGATGGCATTCCTTGTTGTTGAATTCTACGCAACACTGCACATACACAGGCCAGCCTAAGGCAACTGATTTTGATCAGATTTTAAGAGTTCTTTATATTAACCACTCTCGCCTCAGACTCCCCAATTCATAAGGTGGGCTTTATTATTCCGCTCACTTGGCCTCATTCAGCAGAGCGGCCTACACCACTTATCCGGAGTCCTGGGTCTACCTCTTGCGAGCAACTGTCGTGAGAAGTATAAACACCTTCACCCAGAGAGGAGCCCACTTTTGGAATTGTCACATCATGAAGACACCTTGTGGCAACAAAATCCAACACGCTTGGTGTCTGCCCACTCCTCCACATAGCGTTCTGGTCTATGCGCTGAGTTTAACTCCTACTAATTCATATTTATCAAGGCCACTCCAGGGACAACGTCCAAATGTGTCTTTGAAGTGTTTCGCAGTTAGGGAATAAAGTTAGCGTCCGGAAAGTGTTCACATAGGTCGGCTTCGGCGCGGCAGGACGGGAAACCCCAAATTCAGGCAAACGATTGGGCAGAGTCCGACGCAAGATTTCGCTGATTACTCCGAAACGTCAAAACGTTGAACATCCTTGCTTGAAGGTACATGAGCGAGCTATAACAAAATGGCTTCTGAGGTGCAAATCCAGTGGCATTAGAATCACCAAGAAAGAGGACTATGGCGTTCCGAGTTATGGGTCCGGCTAAACATCTACCAACCTGACATTCTCCATTGTCGCCAGTGAGCTGCGGTATCTGATTGTCACTGGCACAGTCACCCGCAGTGCTCTTACAGGGCAGAATACTACCTGAATGTCCGACGTAATTATTTATCCAGCCGACTTTTGTTCGAAGTGTAGATAACAATGAGCTAACTTCTCCAAATCTTCCATCTTTCTTTTCTTGCCTAAACGCAATAACCTGAGGGGTGGAAGCCTGACGCGCCCATCTGTGACTTTAGTCACGCCTCGTTCATTGCTACAAAGTCAGAACCTTCTGTTTCTGCTCGAAACTCTACCCATTTATTTCTTACACTGCATGCGTTGATGTGAGCCATCTGCAAATTGTTTCCTGTTTCATTCCAGAGATCCTTGCCATGTTCTCGAGAGGAGACTGTTCACCTTCGAACTCTGTTCGAGTGCCCGTATCATTTCCTGAAATATATCTACTTCTGTCAGCTCAGGTGTGTTCCAGTTTTATAGAGGTTGTGAATGCAGGGGTGCTAGTCCTATTACCTGTTATACGATGCTTCGTCACGACACTGTAGGAACATGACCCTGTCAAACTCTTGGGCGTTATATCTACGTACAGAGTTTTGCTCGCTCAGAACCGCCTTGATGAAAGCTCACCAATTCACAAACGCAGCAAAATCGTGTCGCCAAGAAGTTTGGTCATTATCGGCCCGAAAGTCCGTCGCTGTGTCTCTTTTCATCCACTACTGCTGTAATCTTTTCATTTGTAGAAGTGAACAACATTTTTGACGCCGCAAAGAATTCGTCTGTGTGAAGCGGGTTTGAGAACTCCACAGCTACCGGTCTGAAGTCGTGGCAATGCATGCGCCACCTTCCTAGTCTCAGGACTGTCGGTGGTAACATGCTGAGAAATATTTGTTGATCCCAGCATGCAGCCGAGGTGATCCCTTATTGCACGCTCTCCCTCGGCTTCCTACGCAAAACAGCTCCACTACGCCTCGAACTACTACGTTATGGTGCCTTCCAGTGACTAAATCTTGTCATCTCAAGCCAGCGGATTACTCATGTGAGCAAGGTTTTTCCAGGCTCTGAGGCTCCCAAGGTTGTGGCTCGCTGCTCCAGTTTTTCATGTAATTCAGTAAGACCCTGACACTTGGTATTTTTAAATTAGCTCACCTAAAAACTTCAGACTTTCCTAGCAGGAACTTTCTTCCCACAAAAACTCGCATTCAGTTCGCGTGCTTCCATTTTCACTTTCCTGGTTGCATCCTCACCGCCCTTCGTTATTAGGTTATCCGCGGAATCACCCCACTTAACTTTCTTCTACATACCGATAACTTGCCGCCAAAATTGACCTAACATTCCCCCGGGAAAAGTGTGATACTCGGAATTAGGAACTCCGAACAGCCTTGAAAATCGTACTTGAATTAAACCCTCCTACGCAAGTAATAAGGAGAACACCTGATACTGGTAGCAGTAAGTAATTTTTATTCATGAATTAGGACGCCGAATTTATGGATGTACAACAGTATCAAAGAAACCACAGCCTGTCATTGGCTGATCTTGTTAGCACATGCAAAATCATAAGCTGTACGTTAATTGGTGGAATACAGAACAGGTGAATTGGCGAGTAACGGAAGGCACAACACTAAGACCATTCGTCCAATCCTGATGTTGTATCCTTGCCGCGATATTTGGACTGGCCATTCGTCAGATCTTCTGTTGTGTCAGGGTTTGGATAATCGATGAATCGAAATTTCCACCACAACCTTACCGTCTTCTAGAAGCCTCCGCATTAATATGTGCCAATCGTTCTGATCTTCTTGGGGCATCAAACTCTTGCAGTACAGGGTATTCCGCTTCCTCCGTGGCCACTTTTTCGGTGCTTCGAAACTGAATTCGGTCATTATGTCTCCGATGAATGGTGGCATCGTGCAGGTCAGTGAATTCTACCATCGTACTGCCTAGCTGGCGAGTGATCAATTCTTTGGCAGGTCGCAAATCGTTCCCACGAAAATATATCACATCTGTTGAATCTACACACTGAAGTGATGCTCTTAACTGCCCTGATTTAAATAGCACCACTGAGCTCTCATTCGGTGTGCAATGGACTGCGTTACTTTACTGAAGCGGAAAGTTATCGAGAAACACATCGAGTTCAGTAAATGTTACAGGATCAGTGAAAATCACAGCACTTTTGAGCGTTTTCATCAGATTTTCTGCGGCCCGGTTTGAACATGGATGCCGAGGCGCCGTTCGTACGTGACGACGAACGATGCTGTCAAGCCACTGTTTCATTTCAGCGGACCAAAATTGTGACCCGTTGTCTGTCACCAACACCTGCGGAATGCCTTCGCGACTGAAACATTTACGAAGTGCTCGCATGGTAAATGCTGTGGAAAGTGAGGATGTATTAAATACTTCTGGCCACCGTGAGTATGAATCAATCAACACCAGAATGTGATAGTTACCAATAAGTGGTCCACAATAGTCTGCGTCCACTCGTTGTCATGGTAGGTAGCTGCTAGGCCAAGGTGTCCAGTTCTCCGGCCTTGTCTTTATTTTGTGGAGGCAGGAGTGGCAATTCATTGCAACGCTTTTGACATCCGAGTTCATCTCTGACCACCAACACATCTGTTGAGCCAGAGATTCCATTTTCTCTACGCCCAAGTGACCTTTATGCAAGTTCTCTAATACCGCCTTTCGTAGCGGTGGTGGAATGACCAATTGATCTCTCCGACACAGCACACCATCAGGCTGTATTGACAACTCTCGGTTCTGGTATAATACCGGGTGTTTCTTCTTAATATTTGGCAATCAACTCTTGGCCATCGCGGCAATTACCGTGCAATAATAGTTTTTAGTTGTTTTGATCAAGTTCTCTCGGCTTATTGGAATAACAGGCGAGGCAAGCAAACTAGCTTCAGCAGCTGAATAACTGGAATACCGTGATAAAAAATCCGCCTGAGGAATCTGTTTACCAGGACGATGAACAATTTCATAGTCGTACGCTGCTAGAACTAGACTCCATCGCTGTATCATTGCCGCTGATGATTTGGCAATTGATTTGTGGGTCAAATAAATACTGCAAAGCTTGTTGATCAATAACAATTTTGAATCCAACACCAAACAAATATTCATGAGGCCTCATGACAATCCAGTAGGCTGCTAACGCCTCTTATTGTTTTTGTGAATAACATTGCTCAGACTTATTCAACAAACGTGATATACAGATGCTCAGATATCCCGCCTGTTTCAACACAGCACCAATGACAACACTGGATGCGTCCGTGATCAGTGCGGTAACTTTAGACATAGTAAATGGGGCTAACATCGGCCTTTTAATCCCAACTTGTATCAGGTCTCGCAGAAGAATTTCGTCTTTTTGAATCCAACACCATGTTTCTGCAGACTGAACTGCAAATAATGGTTGTGCTTTTGTCAAAAAGTTCGAGATAGAACGAAAATAGTACTGCAATCATCCCATTATTGACCGCAGTTCATTCTGGTCTCTTGGTGATATAACGGTAACTAAAGCTTTGTACCGGTCAGGGTCCGGCCTGTATCCTTTATCACAAATGGTAACACCGAGGAAACTCAGCCCTCGCACTTGAAACACGCACTTAGAAGGCCTTATGGCTATGTCCTTATCCATGAATCGTTCCAGAATTGAAAGAAACATCTTAGCATGCTCCTTTGCACTGTCGGCGTATATGATTACATCATCTTGATACGCGCGTACTCCTGGTAAATCGGCAAGTACTCCACCAATCGCAGCCTGGAATATCCCAGCTGACATATGTAATCCAAACAAAAAGAATTGCAGTGAAATAATCTTAAGCACTGAGCCCGTTCGTCCAGTCCTGATGTTTTATCCTTAACGCGATATTTGGATTGGCAGTTCGTCAGATCTTCTGTTGTGCCAAGGTTTGGATAATCGGTGAACCAAGATTTCCACTACGAATAGTCTCTATCTTGCCCGAACTCATGATGTGTTGGTGGTCTTCTACCTTCACTGCCTTGGTTGTACTACCGTCGCCTAGTAGTTTTTCGCCTCCAGCGGAGACACCTCCGTAGTGGCCTCGGGAGTATCTTTGTGCAAACTGTCTTCCGCCTGGGCTAACAGTGAGCGACACTTCCAGCACACCACCACGGCCACTGAGTTTCACAGTGGGACCCACACAAATGCTACAAACCCATTTCGAAGCGCGACGTTCTGCACACAACGTCACGACATTCTTTCCAAGCTTGTTGCACCCGTGATAGCACCACCTATTGCACATAAAACACCACAAATGTGCCAGTGGACTCACTAAGGTTGATCATGGAACATTGATAGGTGACATTACATTGGTATAAAGAACTGTTACATATTTGTTGCAGACAACGCAACAGACTGCAATGTCATCTAGAAACGAGGTTAAAGGGAAGAGCTACTCCAGATAACACACCACTGATGGAGATGACGAGGTGTAGTGGTTTCCAGTTAAAGCCTTGCGAAACTTCACTGGAGACGCGGGTGAACTGACCCTCGCACGGTGAACCTTGAAAAATAGAAGAGAATCACGAGATCAGATATCCATTTAAGTCAGTCATGGAAGAGGGATCGTGATAACACGTATCCCGGCAAGTATTCATCAGCTGGCTCTTTGAGATTATTTGACACATGGGAAAGCACTCCGCCAGCCGTTGTAAGACTTTCACCGCCGTCCAGTCCTGCATACAGAAGTAATATTCCTCGACTTCCAGCTTTCTGACGCTGCCCTTTTAACAATGAGCCACACTTTGAAAGAGACATAAAGGAGCATCCGATCACGTATTCTCGTGAGCAGGAGCTAAGGGAAAGGTGAATTTTAATATAGGCGACTTTGAATTAATTCATTGAAGCTTCATGAACACACTAACCGCTGACGCTGATCTTGGACAGACCACCAGGATTGTCAGCCGTGTATGCCGCAGGAAAGTTGGGCGTGTTGTTTGCTAACATTGCTTCAGAAAATTAAATGTTTTGTCATCGGAACTTGTGAGCCCTCATGTTCCTGTTGGATAATATGCAACAACATTCACTCTGAGGATTTTCGGGACAAGCTTATTCACCAGATCGGCAGGTAAGGCTTTGCTGAAGGTCGACTAAACTTTTTCGCACCTGAGTCATGCATAGATATGTGATCGGCTGGGGTCTCTGACGATATTGCTCGTGCCCCCCCTAGACATTTTGTGTGGATCATCGTTAAAGAAGTTGATCGCAAAGGTTGTTGGGGTTCACACCGGCTGGTGAAGTAAACTGTAATCAAATAATTTGTGGCTTCAGAAATGGTGCCAGTAGAGCGATTGCACATTTCGTCTGCGGACTAAGATGGATTAAGTTCATCCCTCTGAGCATCAGTAAGGATAGCCGTAAGCATATCTAATTCAACTTCATGGAAAGGTTTCTCGAGAACGTTAGAAAGGGGAGGAAGATGGATACTGCAGACATTGCGGAGGTTATCACAGCATGACCGCCTAATTCCTGATGGCCGTTCACTTTTGCTTCATTTATCGTCAGTTACTTGTTGGTGGGTTCAGTCCAGGAGAGAAAAATGGTGGCCCTCATGTCAGCTGTTATGTTTGGCCACGTGTTCTATATGGTCATAAGCTCCAACTACTGCTAGGGTCATGATAAGAATTTCATCAATGGGGCTTTCGCAAGAAAAAAACTGGAGGCTGTCCTGTGGTGAGTTAAGGATTCTCATTGGTCTGATGTGGGAAACTCAAGTTGGGAATGTAGCTGAACCTCTGGGTAGATGCCACATCTCTCCCAGAGCAGTAGCAAGAGGAGCGAAAAATTGCATGGAAAAACTATCAAGGCCAGGTTGTAAATAGAGCACCCGACTGGCCCTAGAATGACAGACGGCGCTGAGCGGGGCAACATAGGTTCTCAAAGGGAGCTGTGGGAGAAACGGAAACAATCCTAACTGTTGGATCTGTTGAAACTCATCTGGTACGTTTTTCGCCTTAGTCCGGTAAGATTCGGAGCGGTGAATTCGTTGAGACGTGTTTGGTTTGTTAATAAAAGCCGGTCCTAAATTTGGCTTAACCAGTCCCCGCTGTGTGTAGTAAATGATCATGAGGAATTTTGTACCATAACTGCGCAGTATCTACTTTCTTTCCTTCACAACTATGATGGATTATCTGGAAAAACTTCCACCTTGATGTTACTTGACACATACCCACCTTCCTCAACACCCGATTTTTTTTATGAGCTCATTTCCCGTTGACTGGTGGCCGTTGGCGGATCCGTGTTTCGGTCAATCCATTGTTTAAAGCCTTCGTGTTGAATAATTTGTGTATCCGATTAATCCACATTTAGTGCAATTTTATCCAGTAGTACCGTATAAGTTCCAGTCCTTTCGATCGCTTTTTCCGACGTTTTTTGGACTTGGGTGATAGTCCCGTTAACTAGACCGTCTGAATAAGCGTTATTGTCAAGTACGCGCTAATGAGAGAATTACAGCCAAATCGCCGGGAGCGATTTAACACTACTTCTTTAGGTAGTTCTATCTCTGTGAGAGACAAGCGCTCCTGCTGCACCAGGCCTAAACCCAAATCCATTTCTCTAAAGCAACATCAATGACATATAGACCGTTGACGAAGAGAAGCGCCTGGAGTTCGGTCAGTTTGTTTGTCGTGCTTTGAAAGCTTGCACGAGAATTCTTGACGGACTTTCGTTTGAACGACAGAAAGTTGCTGAGTTAAGGAACAGACGTGAATTTTGGGGTGACGCTATGCATGTCGTCGAAGTTAACGCCTGTTCTTACAGGACAAGCTGGGTTGAGTTTCATGAAGGTTCACGTTCGCCTGGGAATCACAGATGGATAGCCTCCGCTAGGTAACCAACTCTTAGTCTTTCAGGTTCGTCTTTTGAGCGGTCGCAGAGGAATGGTGCCTGTAGGGTTCTGTTTGCGCCTGCAGTGGAAGCGCGAAGTATGTACACAGCCTTTTATGGGATATATACGGTAACACCCGCAAGTAACGAGAAGCATTATTCCGATGTATTATTAGGGCAGAAAATGCACCTCGTGCTGGGGAAAGGTACAATTCGCGCTACCGAAAAAATACCAGAAATTTCCATTTGGTCACTTTGTGTTTTTTGTTGTTCTGTAGTGTTGATCATGAATATGTACGCCCAAGGTTTCCCCAACCTTATGCTACCGTGAATCGGGAGTCGAAGGAGATAACGATGAATCTGTGAACAAACTCTATTTGTTGATTTTCTCACCGTTCACAACAGACTTCGACGTAACAATTGAGGGGTGCTAAGGAGCTGGACGTGGGAGCTCCTTGAGCACAACCGCACAGCGGCCGCCAGAGAGGAAGAGTGCATCGACGGAAAATTCCGGTGGACCTTCAGAATTCAAACAAGCGTTAGACTGGTTGAGCGGCGTTCCTAACGGTAATAGCTCAACATTGTCATCCTAGTGAATGTAACCTATAGCAGTAGAGGTGACGCGGATTTATCACACAGCTCCGAACAAAACTGCAATACCTATGCCGACCCACAAACTTTGATGCTAGTGGTTAGTAGTAAATTTACATTCACAAAGTAATGTGAACTGGCGCGGTGATACTGGCAAGGCAACTCTCACGTCGCGCGGAGTTTAGAATTTTGGGGACGTCGGAGGTGATCTCACTACATCAGCCCCCTAGAAGGTTGACTTATATAGGAGGCCTTCTACCTGTGAATTTTATTCCTGTGCAACAGCTGCTGTCTTGCTGGCCAGCCGCGCGCGGGCCACCCAACATGTAAACTCCTCCTGAAGACGTGACAGGGGGTGTGATTTCCTCACTGTGCAGGCACAAATTGCTACGGCTTTCAAGGTCCTCTCCTTGGGCCCAGAAACTCTTGCTATCCATATGGTCAGACCTAGGAATAAAGGAAAGGTGAAGTACCTGAACGTTAGAGAAAAAGGCAGGTACCAACCGCAACGCGTGTCCTGCAGCGCCTGAGGATAATTACAATTATGTGCAGGTATCTTCCATGCAAATAGAGTCAGGAAATTGTACCTGAAAGACCGTTAGCTGCTGTTTGACAGGAGCATGGAATACGCATAATGAATTGTCAACTGCACAATAAGTGTTAAGAAGAAAAAGTAAACTACTCCAGAAAGCGCGCTGGAAAATGGACGTGCCTCCCTGAACGAGTTGTAGGTTGAGGAGGGAGTTTGTCAGGAATAGATGAGGAAGGCAACGGTGAGGCTAAGTCAGAAGTTGAAATAGATGGAGACGGCTAAGGGGACGTTTGTGTTGTCAAACCGGAGGGTGAGTCAGTGAAAGCAGGTTTAAGGTGATCAATAGAAACAGTGAGGTGCTGACCGAAACTGTCAATCACATAGTTTTTGCGGATCGTTGAATGACACGGAAGAGTCCTTTATACAGTCGTTGCAGCGGTTTCTTAACACAGTCTGTTCACAGAAGCACGAACTCACAATTACTGCGTTCTTTGGGAACGTAAGAAGAAGATTTTTGAATACGTGTAGCACTCGGTTGTAGTGATCGCATGTATTTGGCTAGTCGGTTTGCGTAGTCTTGAGTGTCGACAGCAGTTTCGCTTGACGATTGAAAGAAATCAGCTGGAAGACTTAAAGAACGACCATAGACAAGTGACGCTGGAGTCGTACTGTCATCCTTGACACAATTGCGAATACCGAGTAGAACTAGGGATGAAGTTTCTGTCCAATTCTTCCGCTCGTGAGCACGTAATGAAGCTTAGAGCTGAGGATGGAAACGCTGTACGAGTCCATTCGCTTGTGGATGATATGCTGTTGTTGCGCGCTCGATGCACGCCTAACAGCTTGGTCAGTTGTGAAGATAAAGATGATTTGAACTGCGTACCGCGGTCAGTTGTAATAGTCGACGGACAACCATAACGTGCAACCCAATGCTCGACAAAAGCGCGAACCACAGACACTGTTGATGTGTCCGACAACGGTATGGCTTCTGGCCAGCGAGTGAACCGGTCGATACACGTGAGCAGGTGGGTGTAGCTTCTCGAAGGTGGAAGTGGCCCGACGACGTCCATGTGTACATGTTCAAATCAATCGTCGGGAGTTGGAAAAGGTTCCAAGGGGGTGTTCGTATGTCGGTTGACCTTGGAACGTTGACATGCGAGACAGCAACGGGCCCAGTGGCCTAGGTCGAGATTCATGTTAGGCCAGACGAATCGGTCCACGACCAGTCTTAGCGATGCGCGTATCCCTGGATGTGAAGATTATGCAACGTTTCGAAAACTGCTTTTCGTATCGCATGTGGCACGACTGGCCTGGGGTATCCCAGCGTATTGTCACATATAATGGTACCGGGCGAATATGTCAACGGAACTGTGACAAGGCGTAAGTTCTTGCGTTTTAGATCAACCGTAAACGTGCAATTGGACTGTTGATGTGCTGCTATGTTGTGATGAGATATCAAGCCGGTAGCTGTAGACACGTTGTGCATTCGTGGTAGAGTATCTACGGCAACGTTTGCAGCTCCGGAGACATGGCGGATGTCCGTAAAAAATTGGGTTATATAGTCAAGCTGTCGAACTTCTCGAGGTGAATGTTTATCGGAGTAATTCCACAAGGCGTACACGAGAGGTTTGTGATCCGTGAGATTAATGAAACCGCGGCCCTCGAGTGCGTGGCGAAAGTGGCGCACAACCCTATACGCAGCTAAGAGTTCACGACCGACGGTGCTGTATCGCATTTCGGTATCGCGGAGACGTTGAAAAAAGAATGCAATCGGTTGTCATGTCTCGCGAGCTGATTGTTGTAGCACTGCACCTATAGATGTGTCCGATGCATCCACAGCGATGGTAATCAGTGCTTACGGTTGTTCGAAATGCAACATGACGGAGCAGCCGTGTGCCTGCATAACATTGTTTAAAGTTATCTCACGTACAGAACGATTGGTTTTTTGGGATTCAACCAAATGTGATTCCGAATTTATCTTTAGGTACCATAATGTGCTCACTATAATGGGCTCAAACTTGATACACGTTTCTCTCTTGTTTTCTAATTGACCAGTTCCGTTTTTGTTGCATCAAACAAAGTGATTCCTCGGGGCCAATCAAAGTCGACATATACGCAGACGCTCGTCTAGCATGTTACTTTTTGGTTAGGAATAAACACATTCTGGGCTGAACGGCAAGGTCACGTGTACTTCCAGAGTTTTGGATGCCGCTACGTTCTCCACTACGTCTTCATGATTCGCATATGGTATATTCGTGCACTAGCCAGTTCACAACCATACACAACTACCCAGACAGACCACATCAGTCAGTTTTCGAAATGAAACCAACAGAAATGAGCGTACGCACGCGTACCTGCAAAGCTAGAACTAACACATCTACGTGGAGGTCGACTTGTGTTCTAATATGCACCCCACTGGTCACGAGAGTACAGGGAACGCAATTGGACCGACTTGCAGATTTTCTATTACCCGACGTTACTGCATTTTTTCTAAGGTCGAACCAAAGAATAACNTTACCCGACGTTACTGCATTTTTTCTAAGGTCGAACCAAAGAATAACCAAAAAATCATCGAAATGAAAGGGGTGAGTATGATTTGTATTTATTCTATCTTGTCCAGCTCTGACGGTCCAACCGGGTACATGGACGAACAACTAATAACGTGCGGGTCCCATTACTCTTAAGTGGTCACAGACATGTGAGGGAACCTAAAATCCAGTCGTTGCCTCTAGATCTTCAAATGATACTGCACGCCTGCTGCCATTACGAATTTCGCATGTGTGGTCACACAAGTCTTTGGGACTATTCCACAAAGAACGTGGCCTTATATAATCATTGAAGGTTGAATAGATCGGTCACAGATGTGTAGACGAGTTACCTTGAGCTTTCAAACTCAACCAACGAAAAATCAGAAAGCTTGAAACGTTAAATTGAAATATTAATACTACGTTTCCAGAAGGAATTTTCTTGAAGAAAAATATGCACGAAAAGCAGTGGTGGCTCGTCTCATCCATCTTAACAAATCTAACGTTGGTTCCAACAAGTAAACACCGTGGGAATGTTGTTTCTTCAAAACTATACGCAGTATTTTAAACACCGCATAGGCCTGGTGGGTTCAAAAAGAGTGATTGCAAGGAAAGCCGTATAAATACCTGATAATCATCTTTCACATGTGCTCTCATAATTCGCGAGACCGCAGAAACTAGTCACACAATTAGTCTCACAAGCTGGCCGCCAGTGGCTGCAAACGACTAGAAATAAAAAAAGTCGGAGGATCGCACAAACAAAAAACAACTGATAACACCAAATATCCACTACATCACACTACCCCCTTAAAAAAGTTATTGTGCAACGACCATGTGTTACATAGGGACAAAAGATTCCCCGGGAAGTATCAGACCGGAGGGGTCGGAAAATGTTCATATACACCTGAACAAACTTTGGATAGTAGACAAGGAAGACTGAAATTAATAGGGGCCTTCAATTTCAAGAAGTCAGCAACAATGAGGTTGCGAATGGCGAAACGTTAGAGAAAAGTGGGTGAAAGAGAACATAACCACAAACTGCCGAGTAAACAGGCGAATTTCTGCATGCAGCAAATAACAGCGGACTGACAACAACCGGATGGGGTTGGGCGTATCTTCACTTTACCGTGACAATTCAGATGATCAAGTTGTCTGAAAACTCGGCTTGGCCTCCTGAACGTACGTTTCATATATTCAATCTGCCTACCGACAGCTTTATCGCGACAGACTCCAGTGAGTTGTTCTGCACATGACACACCAAGACGACGAGAGATTTCGCTGCAGAGTAAATGGATCAATCTGTGCTGGGACTTCACCGAGTTTCCCCAGAAATTGTTGTTTGGGCGAAATAGGACCATATTCCTCAACTGGTGACAAAGTTGACAGAAAATTCTGTATGCAAATTCTGCTTTGGTAAGTCGATGTAGCATCCTCTAATTTGCACTGCATAATGCAATGGATGAAGTGGTATAACCCAGTTTTTAGTTCATCCAGGTGCCTTCCAGAAAACAGCGAAATCCTCCAAAACAGAGCAGTAGCAGCCCTGGAGACTTGATTAAAAGTGATGGCCACTGTTGGGTTTGACATTGACGAAAATCTAAGTGAAACAATTCAAGCAGCTTCATCAATAACTAAAACACCGAATTCACTATTTCGACCACTAATGCACAGTTACGTGGCGGGCCAAGACCAAATAAGACAATCGCCCCTAGGTGGCGTTCATGGGCAGTGGTGCCCAGTTTTGGCCCCCAAAACGATTGATGATTGAAATAATTAATTAATTCACACCTGGTCGCACAATACGGAAGCTAGTAGTCTTTAGAATACACGAAGGAAGCGTTCAACTCATTCTGAATCCTCTCGGCCTCCACCATCACCCAGAGTACGTCACAGCTTGCCGTTACTAGCATACAACGATTTCTTCGTACGTTCATTTACAACGGCCACGAGCCCTACCAAAAGCTACCATGGTTGAAACTGCCGTTGACCGCAAGAGTGACGCAGAACATTCCGAAACAGAAAAAATATCAAAAAATATGATTGGGTAAAAACATTGCCAGACAACATCAGAAATATAGCGGATGCGGGCACGCCATTGATTGCGGCGTACTGCCATCTCAAATAACGTTCTTAAACAAATTTCAATGACCACGGGAACACTAACGGAACGGGCGAAACCTGGTCACTTTGTTCGATCGAATATTTGTGACCCCTACATTATGTAACCGCGTCGTTGTTGGACCTTCGAGGAGGTTTTACCTCAATGGTGATAATCTCAATAAATAATGTCTGACGAGAGCAATGCTCAGCTGACATGAAAGGGATGTGACCCAAACATCGCGGACTACACAACCTTACCAGAGACCAATTACCCCGAGCGTCCCTAAGTGCGTGCTGGCAAACATCCGCATTGTTCAAGTGAACAATCCAACTGAGTTAGGCCACGTGGCAGAGGTGACGGTGGTCAATTACAGCAAACCCCTTTAAATTTCCCAGGCAAACAGACCACATAGTCGAGTAGAACAGATCACACACAAGCACAATACACTCCCCTTTCCACTGATAACCGGACATCTCATGGACGGCTCAACGATACAGGTTGATAAAAGTAACAAGTGTCTTTGTTATCTTCAATATTTTGTGCAACATTATGAACTGACGAGACATTGTTATCCAAGTATGCAACACTCTCCACAGTCTCAAAGAGATTACCTGTATTGAAGAACATGGGGGTGTGAATGCTCTGGTCAGCATTTTGGAGGTTTAAAGCATATCCCATACAAACAAGCCCGGTTAGTCACACTCGTAAGCACGGTGTGCATGTCCTTGTTGGAGGGTTATGCAGGCCAATACCACCCCATACTCCGACGGTCAACTTACTGCCGAAAAGAAAGTCAGCGCCAAGACCACTGGAGCCCTGAAGCAGACTTTTTAGAATGTTCGCAGAGGATGACCGGACACCTCCGTTGAACATGACTAGAAGTAATAAGCACACAGGGCATCCACCACCATCCGCTCATTATCGATTACGAGTTAATGCTTAGTGAATTCTCAACACATGCAGCCAAACATTTTCACTAAATTGACTCTTTCTGAGTGACCGCTTTTTTCCAAAGCTCACTTTAGAGGTGTTAATTCACGGGAAGTTCTGTTCTTAAATTTGCTAAATAAGTATTTAGTCCAAAAATCGCGTTACAAAGACCTCGTACTAAGAAGCCCTTACTTCCAGAGAGAGGTTTCTAGTGTCGCCCTAAAGTTATCCAGGAAAATTATGCAATCGGTGAGAAGCATACGTTAGAACAATTAACGTGAGAATAGCATGGTCTACCAATAACATAGGACAACAACACAGACTTAGGATAAGGGAACTGTGAAACTGGGATCGGCATATAAATTGCTGCAAAACAAAATGTGAATGACACTGTTTCATTGGTTTACGCGAATCGCCAGTTATCAAAACGTTGGGTAGTATTGCACACCCGGTGTCAGTTTGAGTAGTTTCTGTGCAGCATAGTCCAAACAAAATTAGAAACCGCACACAACAGTGTCCGGAGGTTGGACGCGATGTGGATCTTTGAAAGACTAATTCGAAAACAGCACGTGTCAAGTTTAACCATTCATAATGCAGATCGAGGTATAAGTACACCACGGACAACACAGAAGTTGTCAAACTCGAAGTTCCAAAATATACCCATAACTTACTGACAAGACCCTCCCCGTCAACAGATGTGGTCATAAGAGTCGGAGGCTGCCATACTGTTTTAGGAGAACGATAGTCACACGAAACCCGACGAATAAAATCCAAACTGTGGGAATTATTAATCGTTACAGATAAGCGAGGGTTCGGCAAGAAGTCCGTCTTTGAGCTAGCATAGGTCCCATGTGCGTAGCATTTTGTCTGAGATGAAGGACTGAGGTGAGAATTATTCATTGATCTGAACGTTGTAGTGACAGGTGAATAAGTGCTCACGTCACATTGGAAAGCTTCACTGTTGGTGTTGGACGACGCATCAGGAGAAACAAGATTTGTCCTGTTCGACTCAAAAGGATAAGCAGTGTTAGGAATGCTATTGCTAACCCCTGGTGTGATGCGATTCGCAAGGTCAGATTCGTGTGACTTACTGCGATGCAACGGAAAAATCAGCTTGAGTCGATGCTTTGGTGGTGGTGTTCCAGGGTGTCGAGAATGGGACCCACGATCACGGGTATGGTAACTAATTGTGTGGGGCTGGAACCGCTTACTGCGGGGTGAAGAAGGTGAACTGTCTTCGGTAGTCAGCACGATACGATCAGACTTGTTAAGAGACGGCGGTGAAACCGTGAGGTTTGATGCATTCTTACCACTCCAAACAGGTGTAGTCGGGACAGATAAACCTCCATTGACTAAATGAACGTCACCTTCCCACGGAAAACTTGAAATCAAGGGTGAGGCTGTGTGGCCAAAGGTACGGAACCCATTTGCAGAAGTTAAGTGGTTAAGATACTGTGACGTCATGGGAGCTGATCCCACGATATTAGGAAATATATCCGTCCGGATTGAAGGGACTCTACTATATATGTTTTGATTGGTGCTTAAAGCTAGTTGTCTTTGAAGTGAACCACGTGATGTGTGCAAAGATCTGGGAGTTTCACAGGGATGCAAGCATTCCTCGAAATCTTTCATTTTCGCGAAACTGTTAGAAGTGCTAACGCCGTTGTGGGGAAAGTGCTCCAAAGAAGCCGGACCATTGCAACAGTGAGTGGCTCCCAGTGGATATTCCAGATGTCCCGATTCAATAACCGATGTGGAGTTCTCCAAGTGACTGTCATTTCGGGGTACGGAACGGTTGTTTGGGGGATCATCCTCATCTCCTTCGGTGAGACGACTAACCAGCTTAATGAGATTGCGAGTGTCATCTGCAAAATCGAGAGCACTTTCGACCAGGCCAATATTGCTTCGAATCTTCGAAAGTCCCGCTAACACGTGATCGATCTCAGCGCTAGAATCGCCGTAATTTCGCAAAATAGTGCGCACTTCCTCGTCAGGCATGTCCAACAACTGAAGGAAGCCAATACCACGAATGCGAAGCAGTCCCTGAAGTTTAACTGATAACTGGCCAACTATCGTTACCTGTGTTGTATCCTCGTTTATTCCCAGACACTTAAAACATGATTCTGATTTCGGAAATTCACGCAAAATTAAATTGGCAACATCCTCCTCCGCGCTGCAGATTGCATAAATTTGTCTTGCGAGATATTCATAGGTCTTGTTCTAAAATTAACCGGTATTTAGCACAAGGTATCTGTATAAACCTCCGCATCCTGGATTTCTAAGGTAATTATATCGAAACACTGTTTACAGCGTTTCAGTTCTTTACGAAGCGGCAATATAATGTTGTCCAATGTAACGGAAACAAGATTTTGCAGTACTTTGCATAGTAAGTAAGGGGAAGAAACGGCATTCAGCATCACACACTACATTAAAACGGAACGTGACGCAAAAACAAACACAGCGCCTAACCAAGGTCGATTTAGGAGATTTCACTGATTCAAGATAATCGATGGACATTCTGCCGTTGTGTGCGGATGCACGCGGCTTTGACGGTGCAAACCCAATTCGCCTGGATTCAGTCAGTTCGTTCCGGTTTCCACCGTTTTTCCATGGCCTGAAAAGTTCTCACTGAAACAATGTGGCACCATTATCAGGAGTTACTGGGAATAGCGAGAACCGAGTGGAATACTATTTCAACAGGCGACCGTCACACTCATACATAAGGCAGTGACCGGCACTCTCGGGCAGAAGTTCAGGCAACCACTCGTGACAGCTGAGTTTTATGTGCTAGATGCAGAAGACCTATAGCTCAAGGTTAATCAATACAGTGCAATGGGTCCTGACATGATCAATCCCAGAATACTCAAGGAAGCAGCCGTTAGTCTGGATAAACCCCTTTATAAACTGTTTGAGCAGACACTCCAGACTAGCATTCTCCCTAGCGCATAGAAGGAGGCGACGGTCACACTCATATTTAAGGTGGGTGACCGGAAATCTCGGGCTAGCTATCGGCCAATCGGCCCCAACAGCATCCCCTGAAGACAGTGGACAGTCTATCAAAGCACGCCATCCTCAATCACTTGGTATCAATCATCTTTCTTTTTCTACTCAGAATGATTCCCTCCTCAAATGGTCATGCACAACAAACATGCTTATTTTCATGGATAGTCTGACGGAGGCCAAAGACAATGACCTCATCTCTGCTGCTATCTTCTTTGATTTCGCCAGGGATTTTGACCGTGTCCTACACGGCCCACTGAAACCCAAACTGGAAGCCTACGGTATTCGAAGAGAGGTTCTTCGCTGGATTACCTCTTTTCTTGATAACAGAACTTCTAGAGTTAAGAGCGGATGAGACCTTCCGTCTACCTCCTTCATTTCTGCGGGAGTTCCCCAAGGGTAAGTTTTAGGTCCTTTGTTTTTCCTCACTTACATCAACGATCTATTAAACCATATTTCCAGCAGCGTCCTCTTATATGCAGACGACCTAAACATCTGGAATGCCACTGATTCCAGTGAACTGCAAATTGATCTTGACGCGATCAGGCGCTGGTCGGACGATTGTAGTCCCCCATTAGATGACAATAAATGTGCTCACATGTCACTCAATGGAGATTCTGGCAATGCCGTCCTGATTTAACGCGCATCTAGCACAGTAGTTATAGTGAGAATCGATCTGAAGAAAGATCTGGACATCTGGTTGCCGTATAACTTGTCCTTCACGTATCATTATGAGATGGCGGAAAAAAGGGATTTGCCGCTGTTATGATGATTAGGCGCACTTTCCCCTGCGTTGACAAGAAAGCTTTTCGAGCGCCTTACGGAATTTATTTAGGACCGCTCCACGAGTATGCAAGTCAGGTCGTGTATGCTAGCCTGGAAAAAGACATATTAGCTGTTGAGCGTGTCCAGCGCCCGGCTACCAAGGTGGTCGCGGGCCTGAGTATTGTTACTTACGAGACTCGACTTGAGATTTGGGCAACTGGTCGTCATCTAACTATCTTATGATTCGCCGCTCTCAGCATGAGTAAGCGCACTCTCTCCAGCACAGGCAAGAAATCATTACAAACGCTTCACGGGGTTTACATAATACACCTCCTGACGTACGCTAATCAGGTCGTGTATTTCGGCCTAAGGAAAGACATATTAGCTGTTAAGCATGTCCGGCGCGCGGCTACCGAACGAGTCACGGACCTATGAAATATCGCGTACGAGTCTCGGCTTGAATTTTTTTATTTGCCTCCATTTGAATTTCGACGACTCTGCGGTGATTTATTTCTCATACACTTCTTTGGGTTAGTTCTCGTAGAACTGTTCCTCACTGTAGCAGATGATGACGGCTGGCGAGTACATAACAGGCAGCAGTTTTTTCTTAGAAGGGTATCAACCACTAGAACAACCTTTCTTCCGAGGTTGTCAGCAGCTCTTCTAGGGATCGTTTTAAGGTTTTGATTGATTCCCAGGTATATAAAAAATTCCTTATGTAACCAATCTTGTTGTGTTCTTGATACTCTCTGCAATTCTTAAGAGCGACGCTACACCCCGTTAATAGCGATTGTCCTCCAGAACAACAAACACCCGCTGACACTGAGCAAGAAAATCCGACTGGTTAAGAAAACCTTGCGCCACTGCTTCAGACGCGTAAATCAACCATGGAAATCGCTGATGTCGCCTGAGGAACGTCCATAATCGGAGATTACGGAGCTTCATATCGTGCCTCCCTCGACTGCCATCACCTACTTGTGTACGAAAATGGTGCACGAGTCCTGTGTCAAGGAAAAATTGTGTAAGAACTAAGTCACCGCAGATTCTAAGAAACTCAAGCTGACAAATATCAGGAATTTCGAAGAAAGACTAGTAGGAGAGATGCTGCAAGCGGATGACCATTTCGGTAGGCACTCGCTGGACTCGTTCAGCGGCCAGCATGTCTTTTTAAACCGGCGTATATGGCTTGCTAGGCATACTCAAGCAGTGGTCTCATGTGGCCCGGTAGAGCTATGGAAAGGCAGGCCTTCCTACGCGAGAAGGGGCTATTTTTATCTTTCCAGAAGTCCCAAACCTCTTGTTGGCGGCCATCTGATGGTGATAAGAGAATTATGTGCCGAAAGACAGCCATATCCCTAAGTCCTTTTTGAGGCCAACTTTCGCGATATCTGTTAAACTTCGCGCACTGTATATTACGAATGATTTATCAGAGCATCCTTCGAACGGTATATCTGCGCACTTGTGGCCGTTTAGAGGGAGAATCCATTTACCTGACCAGCATCCAATAAGGTCACGGTTAAACTGCAATACACCGGGATCACAAAAAATCCTAGATTTATAGTTCAGGTGAGTTTTATCCGTGATAGCCAGATCGAGCAAGGAAAGAGTTTATCTCGGACGGTGCCTTGTAGGTAGTTCAAAATGTTGTGTTCAGGATTTCCCATGGACCAACATTGACAAGGGCTTCGAAATTCCGCAGTCAGAGTCCTCATGAGAAGTAGATTTAGAGTTGGGTCTTGGCGCGTTGAGGTTACTCAAAATAAGAAGACAGGAGTGACGCTGGGTGGAAGAGAGTCTGTCTAGGGCAGCAAGAATGGCTTGTGTAGGCACAGTATGAACAAACCATATGGGGCCCTAATGTTATGAGTGGAAGGCAGGCCCTAATTAGACCAGAGTTAGCCAGGTTCTCACACGCTTACTGTAGTCTTTCGTTCGGTAGTGTCGTCAAAATTAGCGATGAAAGAGTCAGTGAGGTATCTCAGTTGTTAGGTGCATGTATCAGTGGCATGAAGATGTGGTGATCTAGGCGGAACTAGTTGCAGAGGGTCTTTTTGTGAAATATCACATTTCCATGGGTTCGCCATAGTCAGGACTAAACACTTCGGTGATGGACATCTATGGGATTGGGACGTTCAGGACAATCTGGGTAGCGTTTCGCGGTTTTGCGTCAAACTCCTTTAACGTGATAACATCTCGCCCCAAGAAGAAAACAAAAACCTGGTTCGGGACAGGCATAGCTGGCAAAATTTCTTTCAACCATCTCCGAAGTGAAGTAGCCCGGTAAAATCTGAGCGGGTTCACTCTATCCATGGATTGCCGAACAAGCGTGCTGGAGTTGGCTGGTTGCAAGAGGTCAGTAGTGATTTTACGACGCCTTAGTTACCGCAGGCGCCTTGGAGCCACCTAACGAATAGCTGACGCCCACTTGAGTGCCAGCCCGTAAGATCTTATATTAGTAATGTTCAGCGTCAGGGTATCTCGAGAAGCCCGCCACGGCAGGGCACCTAAGTCATTGTGTAACTTTATGCCGTAGGGCGTGAGAATAATTGAAGTACGTGGTATGATCCACATACTATAGTGGCATCAAGGTGGGTAAGTAATTAATGAGTGATTTTAACAATCGGGTTCAGCAACGAAACCTGAAGGCACATCGCTGGAGGCTGTTATGTCAGACGCGAGCATTTCATTGACAGTGATCTTGAAAGGGCTTCCAACAAACAGTTTTAAAACCGTTCAAACACGACATTTCCAGAGCATAACACCCAATGTTTGTTAACCAAGCTTTTATAACCAAAAGAATTGAATGCCTTCAATAAACCAGATACAAAACATCCATGGGTATAGAAAAGCTCGTAACAGTTTCCTATTTGTGGTGTACGACGACTTTGTGTGACACGACTAGCTTTCAAAATGCCTTGTAGAGACAGGTGCGAACTTCTCACACAGTTAAAGAAGTCGCGCATACTGTCGCCAGTTACAGCTGCCATGTCTTCAAGAAAAGTTGACAAAAGCACCACCGAACGGTAATAATGAGGAGCTGCGTTACTTCCTTATTAAGACATTTCCTGTATGCTTCGATTCAACGGGAATATCACACATCCCCAGAGACAGGATCAGTAATGTGAACGATGATTGCAAACAAAGGTATGCATATATGTCAAGCGAACATTACAAAACCTCATTAGAAATTCGGGTTTTTCTCTACCGATAGCTCAGTAGTCTTGGTCTCATATATATCACATGATATCGTCGATCAGCGGGATTCATTAATTTTTGTCTATTCTTCGCGGCTAATTGACGGATTTGATTCTGAAGGCCCAAGATACCTGGACACAGTCGGAGTGTCCCATTTTCGATCAACCAGGCTTCTAATGATTCGACAGACAACCACTTCGACACCGGACCTTCCTCAGTCAACAGTTCTCTTATAGGGATATTAATCATTGTAGCGACCTTTTGTTAGAGGCAGTTAAATGTTTTTCTATGGACCTTCCCTTACCATGGTATATTGAATTAGTATTCCACTCTGTTCTCGGTATTCCCAGTAACCCCTGATAATGGTGCTACCTTGTTTTCAGTGACAGCTTTTCAGGCCAACGGAAAAACGGTTGACATCGAAACGGACAGACTGAATCCGGGTGACTTGGGGTTGCAACGTCAAACCCGTGGGCAAATACCTCGAGACTGCAAAAAGTCCATCGATTATCTTGAATCGGTTATCTTGAAATCAAAATTTGGATCTTGCGCGGAAAACTCGAAATTCGGTTTAAGTTTCCTTGCTGTCATTGTCCATTCATATTTTTGTTACCTTGGTGCCCTGTGCGTCGAAAAAGTATACACCATCATTGCTATTCTTTGTCAAATGGCATAACTCATTACGTATTGTGTTATTCGTTTTCGGTAGTATCCGTACTATTTTTTATCCTCCTTGCATATTACTCATCCTTGGCGACAATGACCCGCGTCAGATCTAACAATGCTGGGACTCAGCAGACGCAGTATGTAGCAGCAAGCGCCTGCGGCCGGTATGGATGTGAAATGTCCGTAGGAAACGGCACGTAGTGCCGTCAGTGTCAGAAGTGGTATCACTTCAAGTGCACTGGTCTTAACGAACACCACTAGAGACAGCTAGCTTCTTCACCTCTCATTTATATCTGCGTGAGTTTCAGGTTCAACAAAAGCCAAGGCACTGCTCCGCAGCTGACTGGTCTTACACGCACCACGTCAAGTGGAGTAATGCAGAAAACCTGTGACTGTAAATGCGGGGCTCTTCTTGGCTCTGTATCTCCTTCCATTTCTCCCATGGGGAGTAAGATAGAGGAGTACCAACGGACTCTGTCCGAAATGGAACTGGAACTAGACTCTCTGAATGAGTATACAGTGCATGCTCTCACTGGTGTTGCCATCACCAAGAAAGCAGTTGCCGTATCAACTGCGTACATAGAGGAGGCGGCAGTAAAAATGAAGGAGAAAGCTCTCAGGGAAAACAGAGTTGTTTTATGGGGCCTCAGCCCTACAACCTCTTCTCCAACCAAGCTAGCTAAAACAGTCCTAGGGACTTCCTTCTCCCCGGATGCCACAAACCTGGTACTTGCGAGTAGGCTGCGGGCCAAAACAACCAAAAAGTCACCCGGCCTTTTGGTAACTTTGCCAGCCATGCTCAGCCCCGAGATAGTGGTGGGAAAAACAGAGGCTTTGAAGTCCGCCAACGTCTATCTGAAAGGCGTATCTTTTGACCGCTCCCGGCAAGAGAGATCGAGACGCGAACAGCGGACTAAGACTAAGTCACAAATCATGGCAGACCAGAAGCTACAGCTGGAGACTAAAGTCGTGGTTTCTGCTCTCGAGGTATCCCCTCAGACCCCTGTGCCTGTTGTGGGAATCGGAGGCACATTCTGCATGGTCGTTCTAACGACCAACGGCCCCAGGCACAGGCACGAGCATTGAGGGTACCGACACCGCGCAAAAACCTTCTTCAGAGTTACCCACCCCGAAACCCACTAAACTGTCCAGCAAAAAACTCTTCCCCCAAGTATTCGGAACGGGAGCAGCATGCTACGGACGCCTTCTGCAACTCAAAAAGCATCAATTTGGCCAACCCCGATAAATATTTACTTCAGTAGCCCCATAACACAGCGCCAATTGCCGTCTTCCAAATCCCGCACCCAGCGAACAAAGAAGTCTAATTTTCCGTGGGTGAAAGCTTCCTAACACCCTCCCAAGCAGAGGAATTGGACGGGGGCGCGGAGGTCGCAAGTGGCGGCGCCCAGAATGCTGATCAAACGGCCGGTAGGGTCGCTGACCTACGCACAGGCGGTGATGTCGCGCCCACAGCCTCGAAGGAGGGTCGTCAGAACTCGGAAGAACAGACCGAGTCCAGCCCCACCACCCTCATCAATTCTAGGTTTTCTTTCCCAGGCTCTTCCTCCCACCATCTTTTCTATTTTCAAGCGAAATCCAGCGAGGAAGTAGCTTTCAGATGCATGTATACGAACTGTCTGAGTCTGTTCAATAAGTTTTGGGAAATCAGACAGTTAACTCATGACAACCAACCCCACATGTTCGCGTTCACGGAGACCTGGCTTACAAGTGATATCAGTGACAGTGAACTGAGTGTCCCGGGGTATTCAGTTTACCGGGCTGAATCTGCCCGAGGGAGAATGGGGGGTTCTGCGATTTTTCTTCAGCAGTGTCTCCCGACATACACGGTTATTGGTGGCTTCCAGTCCCCTGATAAATGTGACGCTCTGTGGCTTCGACTACCACCGCGTGACCGAGAATTACTCCTAGTGGAGTATATTTATCGTTCTCATCAACCAGACTTCTTTAGCGACGACAACCTTCTGGTAAGCCTGGAAAGCTTCCTAGGCCTACACCGCTTCACTCATCTGCTTATTATGGGTGACTGTAATGCACCCAAGATAAATTGGGCATCGGTTTCTCACCAGGACTATGATAGCGGATTCTCGGCTTCCTTATTGACGCTGATACGTCGGAAGGCGTGATCATGTCACCGCCCCGAAGCAGCATCGTTTTGGTCAGATTCCCTCTCTGCTCGACTTAGTTATCACTGATGAGAATTGCCTGGTAGAGAGACAGTGATTATCAAGCCGCCACTTGGACATAGTGACCACTCTCTGTTAGCCTCTGATCTTATCTGTTACTGGTTAAAACAACCAGCAAGAAGGTCCACAGTTCGAAACTTTAACCAGACATTTTAACGGTCCGAGAACCTACCTAGGTTCACTTCTTCTTGACCTGGACTCCGTGGGCCAGAACTACCGTACGTTTTAAAGAGCAATTCAGAAAGCAGACGACTCACTTATACCGCGCAAACTGTGCATTTTCTCTTATCGGCCACCCATTTCACGCAGGATACGTCGTTTTCTCGATAACCGTTCTCATTTATTCGCGAATCATAAGCTTACAGGAAACTCATAGGACATAAGCGCGTTCCACATTGTCCGAAACAGGTGTAGGCAGGAAATCCGCGAACACACCACACTCATACAAGAGAAGATGCTCCTCAGAGCATGTGGGAACAAAATCTTATTCAAGCATATGCGACTACCAGGGAAGAACGAATCTTTAGCTCTTTCTTTACGACTGCCCAACGGGGAGATTCACTGACACCCTAGTTGTGACCGAGTTATTCAGGGAGTACTACTCGGCAGTCCTGAAGGTCACATCCCCGAGAAGGCATCCTGTACTACCGCTGCAGAAGTTCAGGCAACCACTCGTGACAGCTGAGTTTTATGTGCTAGATGCAGAAGACCTATAGCTCAAGGTTAATCAATACAGTGCAATGGGTCCTGACATGATCAATCCCAGAATACTCAAGGAAGCAGCCGTTAGTCTGGATAAACCCCTTTATAAACTGTTTGAGCAGACACTCCAGACTAGCATTCTCCCTAGCGCATAGAAGGAGGCGACGGTCACACTCATATTTAAGGTGGGTGACCGGAAATCTCGGGCTAGCTATCGGCCAATCGGCCCCAACAGCATCCCCTGAAGACAGTGGACAGTCTATCAAAGCACGCCATCCTCAATCACTTGGTATCAATCATCTTTCTTTTTCTACTCAGAATGATTCCCTCCTCAAATGGTCATGCACAACAAACATGCTTATTTTCATGGATAGTCTGACGGAGGCCAAAGACAATGACCTCATCTCTGCTGCTATCTTCTTTGATTTCGCCAGGGATTTTGACCGTGTCCTACACGGCCCACTGAAACCCAAACTGGAAGCCTACGGTATTCGAAGAGAGGTTCTTCGCTGGATTACCTCTTTTCTTGATAACAGAACTTCTAGAGTTAAGAGCGGATGAGACCTTCCGTCTACCTCCTTCATTTCTGCGGGAGTTCCCCAAGGGTAAGTTTTAGGTCCTTTGTTTTTCCTCACTTACATCAACGATCTATTAAACCATATTTCCAGCAGCGTCCTCTTATATGCAGACGACCTAAACATCTGGAATGCCACTGATTCCAGTGAACTGCAAATTGATCTTGACGCGATCAGGCGCTGGTCGGACGATTGTAGTCCCCCATTAGATGACAATAAATGTGCTCACATGTCACTCAATGGAGATTCTGGCAATGCCGTCCCGATTTAACGCGCATCTAGCACAGTAGTTATAGTGAGAATCGATCTGAAGAAAGATCTGGACATCTGGTTGCCGTATAACTTGTCCTTCACGTATCATTATGAGATGGCGGAAAAAAGGGATTTGCCGCTGTTATGATGATTAGGCGCACTTTCCCCTGCGTTGACAAGAAAGCTTTTCGAGCGCCTTACGGAATTTATTTAGGACCGCTCCACGAGTATGCAAGTCAGGTCGTGTATGCTAGCCTGGAAAAAGACATATTAGCTGTTGAGCGTGTCCAGCGCCCGGCTACCAAGGTGGTCGCGGGCCTGAGTATTGTTACTTACGAGACTCGACTTGAAATTCTTCACCTTCACTCACTTCAATTTTGGAAACTCCATGGTGATTCAATACTCACACATTTCTTCTTCATAGTCGGTCCTGTAGAACAGTCCTTCACTGTGGCGACTAATGACGGCCGGCGAGGACATAATAGGAAGCTTTTCAAGGTTCGTCGTCGGACCTTTCTTAGGCAGCAGTTCTTTTCTCACAGGTTCATCAACTGTTAGAACGGCTTTCTTCTAAGTTCGTCAGCGGCGCTTCTAGAGATCGTCTTAGAGCTTTGCTTCATTCTCATTCACCTTAAAATGAATTATTTGGGCAATGTAAATTTGTTTTTGGTATTCACTGTAATGCTCAAGAGCGATGCTACACCCTGTTTACAATGAACGCCCTTCAGATCGAGAGACGCCCGCTGACACTGAGCAAGGGAATTTGACTGGATACGGGAACCTTAGGCTGCTGCCTCGAACCCGTGTATCAAACGCTGAATCGCTGAACCAATGAAATCTCCTAACTCGACCTTGGTTAGGCGCTGTGTTTGTTTTTGGCGTCACGTTCCGTTTTAATGTAGTGTGTGATGCTGAATGCCGTTTCTTCCCCTTACTTACTATGCAAAGTACTGCAAAATCTTGTTTCCGTTACATTGGACAACATTATATTGCCGCTTCGTAAAGAACTGAAACGCTGTAAACAGTGTTTCGATATAATTACCTTAGAAATCCAGGATGCGGAGGTTTATACAGATACCTTGTGCTAAATACCGGTTAATTTTAGAACAAGACCTATGAATATCTCGCAAGACAAATTTATGCAATCTGCAGCGCGGAGGAGGATGTTGCCAATTTAATTTTGCGTGAATTTCCGAAATCAGAATCATGTTTTAAGTGTCTGGGAATAAACGAGGATACAACACAGGTAACGATAGTTGGCCAGTTATCAGTTAAACTTCAGGGACTGCTTCGCATTCGTGGTATTGGCTTCCTTCAGTTGTTGGACATGCCTGACGAGGAAGTGCGCACTATTTTGCGAAATTACGGCGATTCTAGCGCTGAGATCGATCACGTGTTAGCGGGACTTTCGAAGATTCGAAGCAATATTGGCCTGGTCGAAAGTGCTCTCGATTTTGCAGATGACACTCGCAATCTCATTAAGCTGGTTAGTCGTCTCACCGAAGGAGATGAGGATGATCCCCCAAACAACCGTTCCGTACCCCGAAATGACAGTCACTTGGAGAACTCCACATCGGTTATTGAATCGGGACATCTGGAATATCCACTGGGAGCCACTCACTGTTGCAATGGTCCGGCTTCTTTGGAGCACTTTCCCCACAACGGCGTTAGCACTTCTAACAGTTTCGCGAAAATGAAAGATTTCGAGGAATGCTTGCATCCCTGTGAAACTCCCAGATCTTTGCACACATCACGTGGTTCACTTCAAAGACAACTAGCTTTAAGCACCAATCAAAACATATATAGTAGAGTCCCTTCAATCCGGACGGATATATTTCCTAATATCGTGGGATCAGCTCCCATGACGTCACAGTATCTTAACCACTTAACTTCTGCAAATGGGTTCCGTACCTTTGGCCACACAGCCTCACCCTTGATTTCAAGTTTTCCGTGGGAAGGTGACGTTCATTTAGTCAATGGAGGTTTATCTGTCCCGACTACACCTGTTTGGAGTGGTAAGAATGCATCAAACCTCACGGTTTCACCGCCGTCTCTTAACAAGTCTGATCGTATCGTGCTGACTACCGAAGACAGTTCACCTTCTTCACCCCGCAGTAAGCGGTTCCAGCCCCACACAATTAGTTACCATACCCGTGATCGTGGGTCCCATTCTCGACACCCTGGAACACCACCACCAAAGCATCGACTCAAGCTGATTTTTCCGTTGCATCGCAGTAAGTCACACGAATCTGACCTTGCGAATCGCATCACACCAGGGGTTAGCAATAGCATTCCTAACACTGCTTATCCTTTTGAGTCGAACAGGACAAATCTTGTTTCTCCTGATGCGTCGTCCAACACCAACAGTGAAGCTTTCCAATGTGACGTGAGCACTTATTCACCTGTCACTACAACGTTCAGATCAATGAATAATTCTCACCTCAGTCCTTCATCTCAGACAAAATGCTACGCACATGGGACCTATGCTAGCTCAAAGACGGACTTCTTGCCGAACCCTCGCTTATCTGTAACGATTAATAATTCCCACAGTTTGGATTTTATTCGTCGGGTTTCGTGTGACTATCGTTCTCCTAAAACAGTATGGCAGCCTCCGACTCTTATGACCACATCTGTTGACGGGGAGGGTCTTGTCAGTAAGTTATGGGTATATTTTGGAACTTCGAGTTTGACAACTTCTGTGTTGTCCGTGGTGTACTTATACCTCGATCTGCATTATGAATGGTTAAACTTGACACGTGCTGTTTTCGAATTAGTCTTTCAAAGATCCACATCGCGTCCAACCTCCGGACACTGTTGTGTGCGGTTTCTAATTTTGTTTGGACTATGCTGCACAGAAACTACTCAAACTGACACCGGGTGTGCAATACTACCCAACGTTTTGATAACTGGCGATTCGCGTAAACCAATGAAACAGTGTCATTCACATTTTGTTTTGCAGCAATTTATATGCCGATCCCAGTTTCACAGTTCCCTTATCCTAAGTCTGTGTTGTTGTCCTATGTTATTGGTAGACCATGCTATTCTCACGTTAATTGTTCTAACGTATGCTTCTCACCGATTGCATAATTTTCCTGGATAACTTTAGGGCGACACTAGAAACCTCTCTCTGGAAGTAAGGGCTTCTTAGTACGAGGTCTTTGTAACGCGATTTTTGGACTAAATACTTATTTAGCAAATTTAAGAACAGAACTTCCCGTGAATTAACACCTCTAAAGTGAGCTTTGGAAAAAAGCGGTCACTCAGAAAGAGTCAATTTAGTGAAAATGTTTGGCTGCATGTGTTGAGAATTCACTAAGCATTAACTCGTAATCGATAATGAGCGGATGGTGGTGGATGCCCTGTGTGCTTATTACTTCTAGTCATGTTCAACGGAGGTGTCCGGTCATCCTCTGCGAACATTCTAAAAAGTCTGCTTCAGGGCTCCAGTGGTCTTGGCGCTGACTTTCTTTTCGGCAGTAAGTTGACCGTCGGAGTATGGGGTGGTATTGGCCTGCATAACCCTCCAACAAGGACATGCACACCGTGCTTACGAGTGTGACTAACCGGGCTTGTTTGTATGGGATATGCTTTAAACCTCCAAAATGCTGACCAGAGCATTCACACCCCCATGTTCTTCAATACAGGTAATCTCTTTGAGACTGTGGAGAGTGTTGCATACTTGGATAACAATGTCTCGTCAGTTCATAATGTTGCACAAAATATTGAAGATAACAAAGACACTTGTTACTTTTATCAACCTGTATCGTTGAGCCGTCCATGAGATGTCCGGTTATCAGTGGAAAGGGGAGTGTATTGTGCTTGTGTGTGATCTGTTCTACTCGACTATGTGGTCTGTTTGCCTGGGAAATTTAAAGGGGTTTGCTGTAATTGACCACCGTCACCTCTGCCACGTGGCCTAACTCAGTTGGATTGTTCACTTGAACAATGCGGATGTTTGCCAGCACGCACTTAGGGACGCTCGGGGTAATTGGTCTCTGGTAAGGTTGTGTAGTCCGCGATGTTTGGGTCACATCCCTTTCATGTCAGCTGAGCATTGCTCTCGTCAGACATTATTTATTGAGATTATCACCATTGAGGTAAAACCTCCTCGAAGGTCCAACAACGACGCGGTTACATAATGTAGGGGTCACAAATATTCGATCGAACAAAGTGACCAGGTTTCGCCCGTTCCGTTAGTGTTCCCGTGGTCATTGAAATTTGTTTAAGAACGTTATTTGAGATGGCAGTACGCCGCAATCAATGGCGTGCCCGCATCCGCTATATTTCTGATGTTGTCTGGCAATGTTTTTACCCAATCATATTTTTTGATATTTTTTCTGTTTCGGAATGTTCTGCGTCACTCTTGCGGTCAACGGCAGTTTCAACCATGGTAGCTTTTGGTAGGGCTCGTGGCCGTTGTAAATGAACGTACGAAGAAATCGTTGTATGCTAGTAACGGCAAGCTGTGACGTACTCTGGGTGATGGTGGAGGCCGAGAGGATTCAGAATGAGTTGAACGCTTCCTTCGTGTATTCTAAAGACTACTAGCTTCCGTATTGTGCGACCAGGTGTGAATTAATTAATTATTTCAATCATCAATCGTTTTGGGGGCCAAAACTGGGCACCACTGCCCATGAACGCCACCTAGGGGCGATTGTCTTATTTGGTCTTGGCCCGCCACGTAACTGTGCATTAGTGGTCGAAATAGTGAATTCGGTGTTTTAGTTATTGATGAAGCTGCTTGAATTGTTTCACTTAGATTTTCGTCAATGTCAAACCCAACAGTGGCCATCACTTTTAATCAAGTCTCCAGGGCTGCTACTGCTCTGTTTTGGAGGATTTCGCTGTTTTCTGGAAGGCACCTGGATGAACTAAAAACTGGGTTATACCACTTCATCCATTGCATTATGCAGTGCAAATTAGAGGATGCTACATCGACTTACCAAAGCAGAATTTGCATACAGAATTTTCTGTCAACTTTGTCACCAGTTGAGGAATATGGTCCTATTTCGCCCAAACAACAATTTCTGGGGAAACTCGGTGAAGTCCCAGCACAGATTGATCCATTTACTCTGCAGCGAAATCTCTCGTCGTCTTGGTGTGTCATGTGCAGAACAACTCACTGGAGTCTGTCGCGATAAAGCTGTCGGTAGGCAGATTGAATATATGAAACGTACGTTCAGGAGGCCAAGCCGAGTTTTCAGACAACTTGATCATCTGAATTGTCACGGTAAAGTGAAGATACGCCCAACCCCATCCGGTTGTTGTCAGTCCGCTGTTATTTGCTGCATGCAGAAATTCGCCTGTTTACTCGGCAGTTTGTGGTTATGTTCTCTTTCACCCACTTTTCTCTAACGTTTCGCCATTCGCAACCTCATTGTTGCTGACTTCTTGAAATTGAAGGCCCCTATTAATTTCAGTCTTCCTTGTCTACTATCCAAAGTTTGTTCAGGTGTATATGAACATTTTCCGACCCCTCCGGTCTGATACTTCCCGGGGAATCTTTTGTCCCTATGTAACACATGGTCGTTGCACAATAACTTTTTTAAGGGGGTAGTGTGATGTAGTGGATATTTGGTGTTATCAGTTGTTTTTTGTTTGTGCGATCCTCCGACTTTTTTTATTTCTAGTCGTTTGCAGCCACTGGCGGCCAGCTTGTGAGACTAATTGTGTGACTAGTTTCTGCGGTCTCGCGAATTATGAGAGCACATGTGAAAGATGATTATCAGGTATTTATACGGCTTTCCTTGCAATCACTCTTTTTGAACCCACCAGGCCTATGCGGTGTTTAAAATACTGCGTATAGTTTTGAAGAAACAACATTCCCACGGTGTTTACTTGTTGGAACCAACGTTAGATTTGTTAAGATGGATGAGACGAGCCACCACTGCTTTTCGTGCATATTTTTCTTCAAGAAAATTCCTTCTGGAAACGTAGTATTAATATTTCAATTTAACGTTTCAAGCTTTCTGATTTTTCGTTGGTTGAGTTTGAAAGCTCAAGGTAACTCGTCTACACATCTGTGACCGATCTATTCAACCTTCAATGATTATATAAGGCCACGTTCTTTGTGGAATAGTCCCAAAGACTTGTGTGACCACACATGCGAAATTCGTAATGGCAGCAGGCGTGCAGTATCATTTGAAGATCTAGAGGCAACGACTGGATTTTAGGTTCCCTCACATGTCTGTGACCACTTAAGAGTAATGGGACCCGCACGTTATTAGTTGTTCGTCCATGTACCCGGTTGGACCGTCAGAGCTGGACAAGATAGAATAAATACAAATCATACTCACCCCTTTCATTTCGATGATTTTTTGGTTATTCTTTGGTTCGACCTTAGAAAAAATGCAGTAACGTCGGGTAATAGAAAATCTGCAAGTCGGTCCAATTGCGTTCCCTGTACTCTCGTGACCAGTGGGGTGCATATTAGAACACAAGTCGACCTCCACGTAGATGTGTTAGTTCTAGCTTTGCAGGTACGCGTGCGTACGCTCATTTCTGTTGGTTTCATTTCGAAAACTGACTGATGTGGTCTGTCTGGGTAGTTGTGTATGGTTGTGAACTGGCTAGTGCACGAATATACCATATGCGAATCATGAAGACGTAGTGGAGAACGTAGCGGCATCCAAAACTCTGGAAGTACACGTGACCTTGCCGTTCAGCCCAGAATGTGTTTATTCCTAACCAAAAAGTAACATGCTAGACGAGCGTCTGCGTATATGTCGACTTTGATTGGCCCCGAGGAATCACTTTGTTTGATGCAACAAAAACGGAACTGGTCAATTAGAAAACAAGAGAGAAACGTGTATCAAGTTTGAGCCCATTATAGTGAGCACATTATGGTACCTAAAGATAAATTCGGAATCACATTTGGTTGAATCCCAAAAAACCAATCGTTCTGTGCGTGTGATGGACCTTCCTCAAAAATATTTATAGAATTGTGAAGAAAAATATCGGCAATTCTATTTCGTTGATAGGAATCGCGTTTGTCAGCCTTCACCATCTGTTGTAACAAGACGACCTCAGTCCTATTATCAGAAAGCATGTATGATTCTTCTTCTTACATCCCACGCTTCCACTTTGTTACCACCCGTGATCCATTCAACCAGGTGCTTACCAACTCTCCTTTTCTTGTCGTTGTTTAAATACGATTTGTGTGTTTGAAGACTCCCAGAAGATGAGCTTTATGGGCAGTGTGAGTTTCTAAGTAGTTAATGCGGGTTACCGTCATTATTGTTGAGTCAAGTGAATTTATACTACGTTACCGAATTTCTCAACTACTAGTTTCGTTTTCAGAGTTCATTCGACGGGTATGATCTGGACCACTGGTCACAAGGCCACGGGGTCGGCGTCGGTTAGTGTGATTTCTGTCTAGGCATAGGAACTTGTCGGCATTCAGCCCATGTGCGATTTTCTATGTCACGTGGCGGAGAACATTGGTGCCGGATACCCCTCCTTATTCGCGGAATCTGGTGTTTGTTGTGAAAGGTAGCTGGTCCACGGGGCAATAACTTGGTGCCAAAGTTTTAAACATCGAACATCACGACGCGCTTCAGTCGATTCACCTCTTAGCCTGAGAGTCCGAAGCCTACGGTGTTTGTGGCCGACGACTCTGCTACATTAGAAAGTTTCGGTTCTTTTCAATCTGCTGAGTTAACGTTCGTTAGATACCGTGGCGTCGCACCTGTAATTATACTGGGCGACGGAGGATTATATGTGATTGTTTGTGGATCATGCATTCGAGGGAATAGCGAATATTTCCTGTGTTGGAAAATGTAACCTTATCCGCACAACATTGTCAGAGCGCACATTGGGCATCACAGCATCATATGTTACCTGAATACTGACTTGGAAGTGAGTACCGTTGGTATTCGAGTCCGTGACCAGTTGTGTTGAATTCTGCAGATGATAACACGTGCAATCCTAACTTACGAATGGCGATACAATATGTTAGGTTGTCTTAGTGTCCAAAGATCGCTTATCTCAAGCAGAATTAGTTCCTAGTCTGTTACTCCTTGTTTGTCCAGCCGTCCTCACTGTCTTGTTTTTTGAAGAGTTAGACCTGCGTATCGTTTTATTTTACTCTTCTGCTCATAGTGACTAGGCATCAGTCTCAATCGCTCATGTGTCACCGACTGTGTTGACTAGAAATGAGTACTCGGGAGTAATCTATAAGTGCACAAACTTGTCCAAGTGCTCTCTTGGTTAACCTACTTGAAAAGCATTTATAGTGTACGATTTGTTGTATACCAATTCAATACACACACTCATGAGAGCTTCCACGTTTTATTGTTTGGACTGTCGTTATAACAATTCGTGTATTCATCTACTCATCAAATCGGAGTTCGGTTTTTATCATATCAACGCAAATTGCTGTCAATTGGTGATAAATTAAGTCACCCCTAGCTTCCTTCTACCAAATATTCCTGCTACTTAATCAGTATTTGCGTTGCAGCTTTTGACGCTTGTTGTCTTATCTGTTTCCACGCATTGTTGCTGGCAGGCATACTTAATCTTTCTGGATCCGCAAATGGTTCCACGTTGGTAATTGGAAGCAACGGACTGATGCATAAGTGAGTTGCCCTTGGGTGAAATAATAACTTGTAATTATCCTTATTACATTTTTCTTCATCCTCTTCCCCTTGTCTCCGTAGTTTTTCACGAATCCCCTATAAGTGGTAACCTCTTAAACACAAACAGAATTTAGTTCATAATGGACAGATAGGCCCTTGACGTGACCGTCTACTCCGGTTACATTTGTGGGCATTTATATTTCACTTTTCGCGTCGAATGCCATATTCCAGAAGGAGCATTTCGTATTGTCTATTACCTTTTATTTGGGTCTATACCACGGGTTAATCTGTCCGATTTTTAAGCGTTCAGTGTAAAGCATGCGGATATTGTTGGATCGCTCAACTTTTCGAGACGATCGTAATGTGTAAAGTTTGTTTTAGTCTTGCTTTGATCATTGTAGGTAGGTCGCTTACGAATCCTGTTCGTTTTTCTTACCTTAGTGACGCTACATCACCAGCTTGCACTATTGTTGGTGACGTGCCCATGAGGATAACGAATGTATATGGTGCGTTCTCCCAATACCATCATATTTGGCATTTCAAAAACGCCCGGCTATTGTTCAGTATGACAGTTTGCATCGATCGTGGGTGTTAAAGTTTGTCCTACGATTTGGACGTTTTCCCAACCCTTGTGGAAGATGCCCACGTTTTCCACTAGGGTTTGACCGCTGAATGTTGAAGTAGTAAACGGACTACAGTCTGTACACACTGGGTCGCATTGTTGGTATACCTTTGAAGCGTCTGCCACATCGCGCATTGTTCAGTGCAGTCGTTTTTTCTGTTAGGCAGACTTTTTAAGTCGCCTAGCGACAGCTTGGTCACCGGTTGTGAAACGCTTGAGTGCATCACTGTATACAATTGTGAGATCGTCTGTCGACTGGCAGGCTGGACATTCACACACACCATTGCCTGACAGTACTGTCTTACACCGTAGTGTATCGCAATTGATGGCGTGCTCACCTCCACCAGATTGCTACACTTTCTCATACGTTTTCCATCTTCTATCTATCCCTTCGCTTTTTTCGTTTTCGTCGGGATACGACAATCCAGTTCACATCCCACAAGTAACCAGCTGAATGCTACGAATGTGTGTTCGTTTGCACCAATTTCGTTACCCGATACGAACGTTAAATCAGCACAGTCCATAAATTGTGAAACCTCATCACTTATGTGACCGACCGCATTGCGTACAGTGACTAGAACGGTACTGTAGCAGACACACTGCTATTCGCACACTGTGCAGTTGATTGCGCAAAATGCCTCCCACTCTTATAGGTCGTTTCAGTTAAGTTATTCGATGCGGTTTCATTAGTTTCTAATGAAGTATCGAGTCAAGTGATATTGTTCACTCATCATCATAATTATCGTGACAACACATTAGTGGTTCTCTCTATTGCTTAACTATCAAAAAAAGAGAAGAAGGAGAGGGCACCTACCTACTAAACATAAACATTCAATAGTAAGATTCCTACGTGTGATTAAACAACCGGGCTATAATTGGAAGTAAAACGTCAAAAATTCCTTACGTCCTTCACTGCCCGCGTCACCTAGTACACTTACTTCAAGGATAACTCGACCGAACAGCGACGACATTCACGCCACTGAGCTCAGTTGACCGCCACTTCACCCATCGTCTCCAGCCACTGATTCTGTGAGTCTCGGAGACTTCAGCCCAGCAAACAAACCCGACATGCAGCGGCCAACCTGACGGAGTTGGCACTTAGCATTAATGGAATCTGTTTGCGCATATTCAGCTCGAGTTGCGCATACTCGACCCGCTTATGTCAATTATTCAGCGGTTGGGCAAATCACTGTGAACAACGACTCACACTGTACTATAGCCATTACATAGCAGTTAACGAGATTATCTTCAGGGTATCCTGTTTTACTGTGGGGAGTTCGGTCAGTTGAAACATTGCGAATGAGGTTCAACGAATACTGCCGACCAAAGCTGGAATATGACTGAAATATTTATGAATGTGATAATGGTAACACCCGTTGGTGAAAAAATTTTTTATAACCAGAAGGTAGTAACGCCAATAAAAATACATATGTGACATACGTAGCGATGTACCGAACGTACGTGAACAAAAAAACTGAACAACAAATCGTCGGACATACCAAAGTTTGGACGGCGTAGTAGAAATGATTTCCACTATTTTGAATCACTAATTGAGACAGTGGAAACTTGCGGGGCATGACGGACGGATGAGTCGATGTGAGAGCAGCCCTTGACTTACAATTCGTTTGCGGGATAAAACCGTAGGAACATTGGAGTCGAAAATCTTCATCTTACTACCGTTTACCATTTAGCTCGTGTAGTGGCATTAAGATGGGGTTTGTTGCTCTGCATGTACAGCATTGGCTACTCATTCCTCTTGATGCGTCACGCAAAAACGTGTGACATCCTGAGTAGTTGTTTGGGCAAGGTTCGTGGCCAAGTATCTTGAACAGACACTAGCGTTGCTGACAAAGCTGGAACCGCTGACCATGTCGAACAAAAGTCATCAGTTTTATAGTTCCCATTGTCCCTCTCGTTGTTGGGCAAAAGGATGTCAACGTAGGGATACGTTGCACATGGGATACAAGTTGTCAGAGGTAATTGCCCTGCACGCGTGCATGACAAGGTCGACAAGTTAATTAGGAGACATGTTCATGGGAAGCGTGGTGGTGGGTTCACCGTGATGGTATGGTTTACTGAGCAATGACCTGTCAGTTTCGATCGAGGCCATACAAACCCGTACAGACCTCATCTCAATTTTAAGTCAATCACTGCAGAAGGGAACCAAAAAACAATGCTATCAACAAGCATCAACCAAGGTGATATCCATAGGGGCATGGATTGGTGTGCTGGGCAATTTAAGGTGACTGGATCGTTAGCTATGGCGTTAGATTCACAAGAACCGAAAAGAATTGGCTCCAAGCATAATTTTGACATCATTCATAAGCAATTCACAAGTGTATGCTCATATCAACCACAGGATTGCCGAGAGGAATAGCGGCTTTTTACGACGTATTCAACACTGGACTCGTTGACCTTCGAGCGTTCTCTCTAAGGTGTCGTTTATGGTATAATCGTCGGAGAATGGGTGGATAGGAATTTGTTTGCAAACACGAGTGAACATCAAGAGCACCTGAAGTTGTCCACGTAGCTCTTTATTCTGTCTTGAGAATGCCCGCACAGTGATTTGGGCAATTCATCACGCGTCGAACCGAATCTGAGACACCACAACTTATCCGATGTTTCCGATCTGCCGTTACCAGATCGGAAATCTCCCTGTTTACTTTTTGTCTAGGATGTCGCTGCTTTATTAAATCAAGGTTCATATTGAACATAGCCATTTTTCATGTGGCATACCATTTCTCTTGTTTCCTACAGGAGTCTTCACTGATGTTCACTAGCCCTAAGTTACTTAGTCAAGTTTTCATGTTAAATATATAGATGGATGGTCAGTTCAGAAATCTCTTTGTTGTAATCTTCATTAAAAGAGTCGCCCTGACAGACTGTAAAAATGTAGCCTGCAACTGGCACCACTACGCGTTCACTAAAACGGCGCTCCTACTGAATTGTCATTCATCGCTTCACTTTAGCCCGTTATCTGAAGCAGGTGATTATCATGACTATGGCACAAACTGTCCGTACTTTCATCCTCCGTGGTTTCTCTTGTGGTCGATGTTTTAGAGAATCATTTGGTGCTTGTTTAAGAAGTTCGTCGAATTGCCTTCATTCCCTGTACTCATACACGCAATCGAGATGTATTTTTTATTGTTCTCATGAGATTTTCATCTTTGCCGAGATTTGGGCAAAGACCACATACTTGGACACGGTCAGCCTTATGGTTTTCAGTCGATATCTGACTTGCTTTTCTTCATTTTTTTTTATCCCTCTCAGGCTCACTCAAATGTGCATCCTTTCCTGTTAGGTCGCGTTTGATCACTTTCTTCCCACTCCATAGCTACATATTAAAAGATATCGGTTGTTATTCAACTTGCAGGTTCGAAGTGGAGTCAAAATTTGGCGATTTTGTCAGAGGCACTCCTTGTGCAGTCTGTTCCAACCGAATGAGTTTCCGTCTACAACATTGTTTGAATTGCCGGTAAGTGTTTCTCTGTTCAACTTCCTGTTTGTTCTCTAGTTCATCAGTTCACTTACGGAAGTTTGTTTGAAAGCACTGATTAACTTGACCGTGATCAGTGTCGTTTGTTCACTCCGTTTACTTCACGTGCCAAAAGGTCAAGTACTTAGCTTCTATACAACAAAGCGTCCGCTGTCATGTGGAAAACCGTTAGGCCGCCCTGAAGTTTGTCATACGCTTCTCATACGTTTGTCACACCAGTTTAAAAGAATGAGACTCGACTGAATCTTACACCCGGACGACTGTACACGGCTTTGGGTAAAACGTTGAATCGGCACAGGTTCTTTTCAGGTTACCTTCCACTAATTATTCCGCACAGTCGTTTCGCCGAATTGAGGTCGCACGCGCGAACATGCATCCTCGTGATTCGGGCGTGAACCTCACAATCCATTGTTGATTCGCTTTCATTGGTGTGTCTTCGTCCAGCTGGCCTCCTAGCTTCATAGTCGAGGTGCATGTAGTCTGACATTACGCTTTTCCTGTCACATGGTAAGACCAAATTTAATTGCTTTTCATTTATAAAAATGGGAACGCACAATTGTGATAGGCATAACCGGATAACCGATGAGCAGTAGGGGATTTTTGACTTTCATATAGATTTAACATCCCTCATAATTGATCGTAGCTATCGCATTCCCATAGACTTTTCAGTCGGCCCTTTCGAAAAGAAGCATTAGGCTCGAGTTTCACTCTCGTTTACCATTATGTGTATAAAACTGAAAATCCTCTACTAATAACCAATACTCTAAATACCGCTCAACAAGTTAAGGACTCCTAGGGTTTCAACTAGAAGGGAAGTCTCAGTTGAGGGGTCATCGATTGAAGTTAACAGGACGGTTACTGTGTCTCCTCTCAAAATGATCGGCAACCTGATCATTACTCACAATCGAAGGTGGTTAAGCGTTCACATATGATAATTCAGTCGTGCCTAATGTGAGGTCATTGGCGCGGTGGTCAACACGGTTGCTTCCTGAAAGCATGGCCGAAGTTCTAGTCCCGGCCGTGACAAAGATGTGCACCACTAACGAGCTCTAATGAGAACGAAACTCGAGTCTAATGCTTTTTGTCAAATGGAGTCGACTGGAAGATCAATGGGAATGCGACAGCTGCTGTCAATTGTGAGGGATGTTCCACCTATATGATAACCAGATAACACTTTCAGCAACTTATGACTGACAAAATCAATCAGCTAGAAAATTGTGGGACTTTGCAGAATAACCTGCTACGTGGCCAATCATGTGGGGATGGTGGATGCTGTTCACGTTGCTCACATCTGTAGACAACAGGGCCAGTCAAGGTAACAGATTCCCAACCTCGTAGTCGTGTGCCCAAGAGTTGGCGTAGTTATCATTAAACTGTGTCGAGTTAATTCATGTATCAACAAAACTCATTCCCATATCGGCCTATGTACAGTCCCATTCAGAGCATCTTGAAGAATTTGTTACTAGAATGCCAAGGAACAAAATAGTTAAGGCCTGCACCGCCCGTGGTCTTCCATGCGTATGCACCCATTTGACGCGACGTTTCAGTCAGCGTTTCCTTATGAGCCACTCTGCGGTTTGATCAGCTGTAACAGTTTGTGATTGTGTGTTGGTCACTTGGATCCCAGCTGTTTGAACACACGGACCCTCAGGGATTCCATGTATTTGGTTCTTTCCTCATTCTCCCGATTTTCCTCTCCTTCTGACAAAGATCTTGATGTTTTTTGTTTACACATTTTCTGTCACGTGGTTGTATTGCAATAATCCTGCGGCATCAACTGTTTAAGTATCAGCCTCTACTGATGGTGGTGAGCAGTCTATCCAGTACCTGAACATTAATTTATACTTTATTAGCGAATCTAGCATGTGGTAAAACTGACAGGCAATGCAATCACTTAATTCCTTCTCTTCTATATCGAGATTACTGCCTGGATAATCGTATGACTGAGCTCACGTAACACAGATCGACAGCTGTCAAGCGCATCACTGGTGCTAAGAGGCGCATGGCTGTGTTTTCACGACTTTCTGCTGGTCAGCTCGTTTTTTATCTATGAGGAAAGCTGCTTTACCATCAAGCTTATCACACCATCCTCCTTGTGAATGCTTGCATGGGATACGCAGAGAAGCGAATATATCCGGACTTTGACATGCAGTTTTTAATGAATAACAAACAGAGGAAATTTAAGTTTCTTATAAATCTTTTATATCCATGTTACATAAATATCAGTGCCGCTAGACGAAATCATTTGTGTCAGTTTGTCAAAAGTTGCGAAAGGGGCTTGTTCAGAATACAGGATGTAGGCGGTCTTGGTGTCTATATTTATTTGCGTCTACGTTCAATCCTGTTCGTAAGGTGACATCTGTAGCTCATCAACGGTGAGGTTAAAAACCTTGTATCTTTGGCTGTGAGGTCCAAACCAGCACGTTGTTTCAGTTCTTGAGGGTGCGTAAACTTTATTGGTTGGACCTTAGCGGACCGACAATGTGCGGGGTGGACTAATGGTTAGTTGGAATATATAAATGAAACCAGTTATCCGTATGTTGACAGATAGGTAGGTCCATTTACCTCCCAACCATAATGACTCAAAAGGTCTATCCAGAGGGGCGTAAGGACTTTCACGAACACCACGGGTGTCTGAGCGAAATTTTTGTAAAGCAGTGTCAAACAACGCAATATTAGTTTGAAAACCCCTAAGAAAACGGATACTTAGCCTTCTCTCACTTGCAATTCGACTGCTTGGCTTTTTCGGTGTAAACATCCTACGGTTGATTGCTTAAAGGTTGATTGCTTAAGGTTTTTGAATGAACTTTCTATTCTTCTCATACTCTTCTCCAAACTGGAGCGTTCTCATTGCTGCTTTACACCGAACTGTACAGCCGAGGTTTGCTATTTGTGATTGTGTTATGTGAATAGTCCTTATCTACCTGTAATGTACACTGCATACATTTACGTTTGATGGCCTTTTTAATAGTCTAGTAATATCTATTCTATGTGTAGCTTTCTCAGTTGCAAACCTTGTGACAGTAAGGTGCGTGTGATATTGCAGTTTACCACTTTGTTGATGCGGATTACTCTAACAATCGCAGTGGTTTACAAGTGAGCGGTTGACCCCCTGAGGTACATCTTTCGTTTCCCACACGTGATATTTTCCTGCCACATTTCTCGCATTTAGAGAATTTTGGTTTGAGTCTGGGTTCCTGATTATTAAGGAAGCACTATTATTTGTCATAACACGGCACCAATTAGACACGCCATCTACCCATCAATTTTGCGTGCTTCTCTAGTCGGATTGTGTTAGGCCAACATTTTGTGCTCTGTACACATGTTGAAGCGGTTGCACCGCTGGTAGTTGGTCAGAACATCGCACGCTGAGAACGGGCAACAGTCTCCTGTTCGCTTTTTTGTTACCGTCACGTTCTGTTACTGGCCGTATGGTTTTTTTGTGTGTACGTTAAAGCATGGAGAATCAGTATGTGCATTCTTTAAGGCAGCCTCAAAACCTATGACGCTGCAATCGAAATCATGTAGCTATGTGAATTTTTGCAAATATCACAATACAATTTTTACCAAGCAGTTACAGCTGTGTGATCACATGGTAAATGTGGCCCTCCAAGAATAGTCTTCCGTAGACCAGTGTGATGAACCCAACCGATACCTTGAAATAAAATAACTGATCTACCCAATCGGTGTTCGGCCTAATCTACGGCTCTTTATGCCTTATGTTTCACACAGTTCCTTTTGATTTACCTTGCATTTCCCAAATCTTGACGAGACACGTTTACGACTTTTCCCTCAACATTATCCTGATCGACTAATGTTCGTTTGTTTCCACTTCAAGCGGTGCTTAGTTAGCGTTCACTTAGACTGCAGACTACTGGCCAACAGTATATCTTATTTGATTAGCATAGAATGGCCTGAAGTGGATTTGCTCCAACCTTCAGATAGTGATATTTGATCGTTTACTCATGGAATCATAAATGTGACGATTGCTAAGATGCAGTACCCAGACCCGAATGGTTAGTCTTTTCCCCTATCTTTTCTGCCTCCAGTTGATTTTGTCATGTACTAACAGAGTGGTCTCATGGTTGATTAACGTCGGTAGTATTTCGCAAACACAATCCTTTCCTGTTCACTTTTCTATTGCTAATGATGTTTCCAGTAATAATATTCTGCGTAATTGGAACGGCTACTTTGTGAGCGGGTTACAAAATGTGATCGAAATCGCACAACAAAATTGTAGGAGTATATGAGTTGCAGGTGATTACCGAGACCTTCCTCGTATTCATAGCGCTCTTACTTCAAGTGTCACCACTGTATCTAAACAGAAGTGTGTTGGAGAACAGATGACATATTCGCAATCAGTGTGTTTCAAATCATGTCCTGGGAAATTATCGTTTTATTCACTCAGTGGGTGAAAGTTCAGTGTCGCCGCAAGCGCGACCTCGGCAAACCGTCTAATAACATTTTGAAAAGATTGATTTTTTGAAATGTGAAAGGAATAATCTGTTGGCAGGACGTTACAACACACTACACTGGAGATTTTCGGTGTTTTCGTGTAAAAAGCGAACAAGGTCTAGAAAGAAAAACGTTCCACACGTAGACATATGTACTGGAGGAATATCCAGTAGATTAGTTAGAAACACACGGTAGTGGAAGTCTAAATGCTGAGGATTTGACACATCTGGGTGAACATTAATTCTAAGGTTTTCGCAATTACCTTGATATTTAGCAGAAATTCTGACCATCTTAAGCTGAGCTCTAGCTACTCTCAATTGCATTGACGGGGACTCATGAATCCCGCTATTGGTTTTTAATTTTTTATAAGAACGCCTGGAGGAATAACCAATGAACAGTTCAGCTTCGTGAAAACCTTGACAGTGAATGAATAGAATGAGCACGAATTGAGGGTTGGGTTTTGGACGAAAATAAATCACAAGATGATGTGGCAATGACGAACTATACGAAATCCACAATGAGAGTCACATATATAAGCTGGTTGAGTTAAATCAACTGACCGTACTGTTGTATTAATTCGACACCAAGTTATTTTTCTAAATTGTTGTTTTGTTTCCAATTCTGAATGGAGCTAGATGACGTGAAACAAAGTTGTTACAATTCCAGGTAATACGTGTCGTACAATCTGCCGCCTGAATTTCACTGTATATGGAAATGTTTAAATCAGCGTTAATGGATTATGTTCCATAACTGTTTCAAATTGTTAGCATACATTCCCTCTCTGCTCTCCTTTCCTGCCGCCTCATTTTGTCGTATACAGGATAAAAGTTCACAGTCGTTGTGTATCCCAGTCGCACCGGCTACGATGCCTCGCCCCCGGTCAATCGTCGGACGCATCGGACTCAAAAGGTGTGTGGGTTCGGGCAGTTGCGTTCCCGTTTTCCTGCATATGCTCTATGTGACTTATTTGTTCCATATTTATTTCCGTAACTAAGCTAAAAACGGTGGACGAAAAAAGTTTACACTTATAATAGTGGTATGTTTCTCGTTTGAGATTAGTCACTTCCATATAATTCTCTGAGTTTCAGAATCATTCACATCGCGGTCAGTCGCATTGTATCCTGTCGGTCTTAAACTTGATAGTTTTTTTAGACAGTTCTAGTTCGCATCGTAGTACACTTTTTGGGTTGCCTCGTTTGAAGACTCGGCTTTCACTGTGGATCAACTGATCACGTGCACAATGTACCGCGTGCAAAATCTCTGGGAACGAAACCATCAATGAGTACGTGCTGTATAGTTAGATTCGCTCTCAAGAAGCGTCTGGTCGATTATGCTGCCTGTTTTGTACAGGGGTCTGTCATCACGCTAAACAGTACAGTGTACCAGGTAGAAAAGATTTTTTCCATCGCAAACAAGTGGGGAGACTATTTTCAGTCAAGCGCCACAGTTTCCGAAGAAGCACATGAAAGAAATGCATTTTGTGCACATACTTGCAGAGATTCTTTGTCTCCTAAATTAGTCACGTAGTTTTTTTCATACTGGTTTACTCATTTTATAGTTCACTTTTGTTAGCGAGGACGCTGGATGTACTACGATGTTTACGGTGTTCAGAGTAAGACCATTGAACACGAAGGCTATCGGCGAAGTATGTCTGGAAGAAGTGGGCAGCTCGTGGTCGCAGATGGAAGGCTGTACGGAACATTTGCTCTGTCGTGCGGTCTCACTTCTGTAGTGTGCACATTCTCGTGACATCAAGTCCCGATCTCAGGGCCTGTGACCACATTTAACGTTGCTCACCGGCTATGAGTTGGGTCACGCAGACGAGCAATGTAATGGTCAGTGTCTAAGCTTCATTAACTGACCGTCGGCAATGATTAAGCTGACCCCAATCTGGTCAGTTATTTGGGCGTGATAGGGTTGATTCGATACGATGAGCAGCATCCTTCAAGGTTTACAGGTTCGATAATGGGTATAAGGAAAATACAGTTAATGTAGATTGTTGACTATTCCCTAGGTTTACAGTAGAAAACCTATTTGCTTATTGTCTGACAATCACAGACTATGCCAGTTTTTAGTTTCTGTACACTGACAACATTTGGGTAGTAAGCCTCTGTGTCTCCCTGAGATTTACCGCCTGAACCAACACGATCTCCCTTCCTAATACTTTCTTATAACAAATGCATCCTGGTCGTGACCAATGTGATTACTGCCCAGTGGTACTTCGATTAGGACTAGACTCAGGAACGTGAATAAGGAATCATGAGATCTGTGCTTATCAAAGTTATTGTCATTGTGATTGCACGATCGCTCTACCCAGGATAGATGCCTCGGCTCAGTTTTCCAACCGCTCTTGTATACCTTCATTTTTCCTATGAAATCTCGTCTTTTTTGAGGGGATTTAGGAGGCATTTGCTTCGCATACATAAGAGGGTGAATGTATAGGTGTAAAAAGGGCTGTTAATTTCCAGCTTCTTTATAGTCATTGTACTTTGTTGGCTCACTGCAGTTCGGGAGATAAACGTTAGAGAAGAACAGGCAGGGCTTTCCTCGAGCAGCTTCATGTGTACCGCCGGTCAGCAGTCGGCTTATGTCTCGACTAGAAAGGTTCGCTCGATTGGGTTGACCTGTCCACGCTTTTCGAGCCGTTTAAGTGCAGAGGTTTACCGAACAAGTATGTGAGCATACTGTCGGCGCTCTGTTCACATACTTCTGCTCAGGTTAGGGTTCACGGTGAACTGTGACAGTCTCAGCACCAGTAGAGGCGTGCCTCAAGGCTGCCCACTCTCACCATTTTTGTTTACTTCTCTCATAGACGAAATGGAGTTCTGTCTACGGTGCTCGGAAGATATCGACATGGACGTTCTGCTTGGTGGAAGACTGGTTGATGTTGAGTATACTGACGACAAGGTGTTGCTGTTTGACAATTTCCAAGCAGCATAAGCAATGTTAAACGCTATTTGGGGTTCTGCTGAACACTTCAAAATGCGCTTTGCCGCCTCAAAATGCAAAGTTATTCTGCAAGATTGTTGGGTAATGAAGCCACGGAGGGTGTTGGTCGGTTTGTGTACCTGGGAAGCTGCGTCAACGGCGGTGGCGGAGGCGGAGGTGCAGGGAATGAAATAGAAGCGCATATCTCTGAGACCAGGGTAGTAATCGTTAATCTGGGGCACCTATAACGACAAAGAGGTATCTTTCTGAAGCCCAAAGGTCGCATATATAAGACGGCAGTCAGGGCCATATTACTTCACGGTAGCAAAACTCGGCCGCCCAAGGTGGAAGACGTAAACCGTCCTGAGGTATTTGACCACCGATGTCTACGTTCGATCGCTCATATCGGGTGGCACCAGCGAGTAAGCAACGAGGATGTTCATAAGCGGGTGTTTGGCACTGATTGTCAAACGAGTTCTTTCGTTCACTCTCTACACTTTCACAGACTTAGATAGTTAGGTCATGTATCAAGGATGCCAGTTAGTCGTCCGTCACGCCGAGCACTGTTTGTCGACGCTGCGGCCGACTGGCGTAAGTTGTGAGGTGGACAGATGATGAAATGGTTTATGAATGGTTTGGTCACTATAGATCGGTTTCGTCTTCTGGGCTGGGGCCTTCTCGATTCCCGGAGTCGGTGGCTTGAGACATTAGATGAAGTGGTGGCTAATCAAGCCCAGTGGAGTGAATGTTGTCGTTTTTCGACCGATTTGTGTGTGAATTGAGTGCACTTAATGACGCGGAGCAGTGAAAGCCGTAAGAAAGCTGTCTTGCTGATGAAGCTTTACTTTCGCTTACAGCTTGATTGTTTGTTTGCAAGGTGTAGGTACATTAGTGTTGAATGTTTGAATATAGACCTGGCTATTTTTAGTAGTTGTGTCCCTTCCTGTCCCCTCCTTTTTTCTCCTCTCTTCCTACACAGGGTTTTCTTTTTTTCTTTTTCATGGTTGTGTGGCAGTTAAGCATTAGCGTGAACTACTGATGTATTGCTGTCTGTGATGATGATGATGAGTTTCTTAAGGAACTTGAATGCGAACGAGTTCGAAGAACAAATAGTACCAAAACCCTTTACATTGATTATGCAACTGTAAAGCGTTCCTAAGCCTCGGCAGTCCGTGCAAATCCCTTATGTGTATGTGGCGTTGCAATGTGTGAGGCCGTGAATGAACTGGCCGTTTAGGATTAGTAGGTCATCAAGGTACTAACAGCACACCGTCGGCCAAGAGATAACGAGTACGTTNGGGGATACAAGACGCTTTCCATTGAGACACGGAATGTGCGCACGCTACTGCATCGTCTCAACACCACAGAACAGCCGGAACGGCGAACCGCACTGATCGCCACGGAACCGAACCGATATGGAATCGACGTAGCAGCTTTGAGTGAGACAAGGCTTGTGGACTAAGGTAAGCTCTGAGAATCGGTGATGGGTACACCTTCGACTGGATAGGTTACCCGGCAAACAGTGTTCGGAAGCATGGTGTCTGTTTTGCAGTCGCTGACCGCATGAATGCATTGATGATAGGCGATCCACACGGCATCCGCCCTCGAATGCTGTCCATCCGCGAATCTGAAGCGAACGTGCATGAGAAGTACCTCCACCAGGAGAAGGCTGAAGGAAGAAAAATGTATTATCTGTGTTGATGTCCAGTCCAAAATTGGAAGTCCTGGTCGCGAAAACCATGGCCAATTACCGTAGCCCGTCCTGGCTGTGTACGAGCAGTGTTTTGTGATCCGCGAACAGAAGCACGCAGAGGTGCGTAACCGGATTGGTGTACCGAAACGTCGAATATTCAGTAGGCACCCATTCGTCCGGTGCTCAATCTCAACGCTGACCTCCGTCGAATCCCGAAGAGCAACTGTTGGCATGGGAGTCCAATGTGAAGTGAATATGGCTGGGGCTAGGACACAACCCTGCTTCACACCAGTGATAATGTCAAAATCATCAGAGATAGATCTACACGATTACACCTTCGTTCTCGTATCCACGTGGAAGGGCTGTCCACAGTGCCTCGCGGTTCATGGAACCGAACACCTCGGTTGAAGTCCATGAAGAGTGTACAGAGGGGCTGGTTGCGTTTCAGGCATTTCTGTTATAGCTGTGGAGCAGCAAACATAAATTCGATTGCACTGCAACTTCCTCGGAATGCACATTGTTCCTCGGGAACATTGGCCTTCTGAATGTTCGCGTTCATGCGGTTCAGGAGGATTGTTGCAAGCATGTTGCCAGCGCAGCTAAGAAGACGAATTCGGCGATAGTTGTCGGGGCATTGCTTGCTAGCGTCACCTTTAAACAAAGGTACGCTAAAGACATCGTTGAAATCTTGCGGCCTTACCTCGTGCTCCCAGATGGAGATCGGATCACGTTCAGATCGCGTTCCAGCGCCGGTCCGCCATTCTTCAGGATTTGACCTGTTAAACCATGCTTGCCTTGCGGGCTTTCAGTTGAGCAGTTGTCTGATCGCTGTTTGCACGTCTGGAAAATCCGGTGCGAGAGCCAGTGAGGATTTGATGTCCTGTTGTGTCGGGCTGTTCATGGTCGCCCAGTCAGTCCATGATAGCATGGCGGTTTAGTAGGCTATCAAAGTGTTTGCATCACACTTTGATGACGTTCTGTGGTTGGGTGCATGAACAGCGGGTGTCCACGTGAACCGTTGTTTTGGTAGAGTGGACGGATGGAGGGAAAATCGTTTTCAAGCGAATCGTGGAACTGCTTGTGTTGTCGGCGATCGGCGTAGTCGTGCATCGGTTCAGCTTGGTTCTTCCATCATTCGTCCTTGATTGCGCGAACACATTTGGGCAGTTGACAGCTGTTACTCTGGAATGTCTCCCTGTCTGGTCTTCATTTTGGAAGCGGCAAACGCCGCATTGTCCTCTCGTATGCGATTGGAGATAGCCAGGTTGTTGTCGTGGAATCAGTCTGGACGCTTGTTGCGTTCGACGCCGATCGTTCCGGTGTCTGCTGCTGTGATTTGTTCCTTGAGCTGTTGCCGCTATCGTCGGGGTTGGTGGATACTGGATCGTCGTGCAGATGAGCGGCAACGGCGAGCTGAAAAGCAGCTCTCGTCTCACATTTATCCAATTGTTTGACATCTCTCCGGATGATCTACAATAAACAGGCTTGTACACACGAATAAACAGTTTAATCCCACCCAGTCTTCGTTCGGTGCTTTTTTCAGTGCCGCGTATCATTCGCGTTATACGCACTTCACGAGTGTCGCGTAGTCGTGTAATCAACGAGATGGTGGTGATCGCTTTCTGGATGATTCCACGTTGTGATGTCGCTCCCATCTAGCTGGAATCGAGTGTTTGTGATAGCCAGCTCGTGAGTAGCACACAGTTGACGTTCGATTGAACCGATGTCGTAGAGTCCGAGGACTCCAGGCCAGGCTACCGAATCGCGCACAACTCGAGCGTTCAAGTCACCCAGACCAAACAGCCGGTCACTCACTGGTACCCACCAGATTTTGGCGGACAGCTGATCATAGAACTGGCCCTCTATATCATCAGTGTGACACATAGTTGGACCATAGACACTAACACATGTGGCACAGTTACCTCGACCGAGTCGCAGGCGCATGCACAGCTTCCGAGGGCTGGTGTCGTGCGGTTCGCCTATCATCAAAGCATTGATGCGATCAGTGACTGCAAAACAGACACCATGCTTCCGAACACTGTTTGCCGGGTAACCTATCCAGTCGAAGGTGTACCCATCACCGATTCTAAGAGCTTACCTTGGTCCACAAGCCTTGTCTCACTCAAAGCTGCTACGTCGATTCCATATCGGTTCGGTTCCGTGGCGATCAGTGCGGTTCGCCGTTCCGGCTGTTCTGTGGTGTTGAGACGATGCAGTAGCGTGCGCACATTCCGTGTCTCAATGGAAAGCGTCTTGTATCCCCGGACCCATCTCAGATTGGTCTTCGGGTTGCTGAGACTCCAGTGAGCATTGTCTGCTTTGGAATTCGTGCTGGTGGGATGATTAGGATGGGGATGGGGGAGGGTCTGGCGGTCGCATGTTTTCGCCTATCCACCCTACCAGGTGCAGCAGATAGGGCGACCCGGTTTATCCTCTACGACGGTCGACGCAGTATGATATTTGGTTTACCTTGTATGATTATGATTTGCGTGGGCTTTGGAAACTGCCAGGTCGTGCAGACCTAATTAGGAAAGCGATTAGAGCCCTCAACCAGAGCCTTTCGCTCAGAAGTCTGCATCGCGATGCTGCGGATGACACACGAGCACACAGTCGCAACGACCAGGTTTCACTAGCTACGCGCAAGTTCGAGAGCGATACACCTTAAAGTCAACACATTAAAACCCATACTACTACGGTGACAAACAAGTCACAACGACAAAACCAGACCAGGCAAGAACAAATATCAAGCCGAACCAAACCACAACGCACCGGCATCATGCACGACGAGCGCATCTGCCTTTAATTTGGCAGCTCCCCTTTGGCCAGTCTGACATACCCAAACCCGCAAGGATTGATATCCTAGTCAGCGTAGCCCACCGGATCAGCATGGCACACAAACCTGAACACCACACCAAGGTAGCAGAAAATGTCGGGCCTATCCAGTACACATGAACAAGCAGCCACAACTTGCTCAGGAGCACAGTGTCTTGATGTCGTGCTATCTTTTATGAAGGCAAGTTTTTTTTGCATCTCCTTTTAGGAGAAGTTATCGATCACAACAAGGTCAGTCATTGATTCAGTAGACATAAGTTATGGTATCTACAACTGCTTCACGATGTTTTGCTCATGCTGGCTCATGTACTGGGTCACATATGGAACTGGACGATAAGCCGATTTATTCACGTTTTGATCGGTTGGAATCTGCGACCGTATGGTCAGTGGGTTGTTGGCATGTATATTCCTAAGCTCTCAGGTGCTCCGAACTGTTCATCCCATTTGATTTCCTCCTACTCAGACCAGATTCAAGATGCTACCGCCTGATTGCAATTGGTTTCGGTGATTTCTCAGAGGAAGTTGGAACCAATTGCCTCTTGCTTCTTAACCATTTGGAGGGTAACCTGGCAAAAAATTACGATATTCTTTCTACATATTTACTGATAAACACAACAACCTCACCCAGATTTTTGTTGATGAGCGCATCTTCATGGTCCCAATTCAAAGCAGACTGTTGCATAAGCAGCGTCTACCGGCGATTTGCATCATGAACCCAATTCCTTTAGCTTGTTCTCTTATTTCTCACAATCATTTATCCTCTAACCATTTTCTGCGTACGGCTTCTTAACGCGGGAATCATAGATGCTGTTTTAAAACAAAGGTTGAGTGACATCCGAACGTTTGATATTGGGCAATAAATAAACCGTGAATTGGTTTCTAGTCGGGGGTTACGGATGGTGCCACTTACATGTTACTCATTCTTCATATTGGAGTTGACATTATCGGTTGAGTTTCCTCGATCACAGAAACAACGTTCGTTCCCACCAGCACTCAGCAGTGGTGAATATTGTTTAAACAGTAAGTCCGTGTCCGGTCTTCATGGTTACGTAGTCACCTTGATTGTCTGCCGTTCTACCATAGTCATCGGATCCATGCACTGAACCAAACCTGTACAAGACCACAACAGTGTGCGCTATCATCCGTATTTTGACATCACCCACCAATCTACGTTTGTCTGTTCAATTCATCTGATTGCATTGTGGGTGCCGATTTTGAAGACGACTATTTTCCTTACAAAACGATCCCGGATGGTCACGTTGGAATGCGTTGACTGCAGTCTTTCACGTTTCGTTTCGTAGGGGAATGAACAGTGTCGACCTTGCGGTTAGGGATCCGATTTCCCGTTACCTTGTCTGCTCGTATATACCTGATGGATTATGCCGTGTGCCTGTGAATGTCTTGCGGTCCATATGCTGAAAACTATTAGTTTACTGGTGCGCACAATCTTCTTGACTGAATCATTTACTGTCCCATCTAAATTTTGTGCAAGACTCGATTTCCTGCTCATCTAGCTGCTATAAAGCAAACGTTGTGCGTTAGCACCCGCTGATTAGAAACACCCATTCGTACATTGTTTTTTTGCCCATTTACTTAGGTTCTCCCAGCGCCAGCCGCAAGACCCACGTTAATCCTCACGCTTTATCTGCGAGCACTGCTGGTCTGCGCCCAGCACATTCCACGCCAGCATTTCAGGTAACCTGTTTGTCTCTCTTACACACCCTCGTTTTTTTGTTCATTTTTTCCCACCTCCATGTTGTTTCCATTCAGTCGCCAGATAGCTTGATCACCATCTACATCCATCAAGGCTAACGGTGATACTATTCCGTTTTCTACAGTCTCGTGTGCATCTTGTACGTACGCTCACGATTGCTTAGATTGGACGTGTGCTATTCATTTGCAACTCACGGCGCTTGTGATCATGTGCTATTCACTTTCACATTAGCTAAGTCTTACACGTTTATGAACTATGTGGACTGTACACTATCGAATTGTCCAAGTCTGACCATCAGTGTTCATGTGTACATTCGTGTAATTTGGAGGTTAGTCTGCCAGTCATTGAGCTCANAAAAAGGATGACAACATCATCATTTTGCCAGCTGATAAGGGACGGATGACAGTTATCATGGACAAGGCAGACTACGTGGAGAAAGCAAAACAACTGCTCAACGACACAACCACCTGCCGCCTACTCAATGCTGATCTCACCAAAAAACTGGCCAACAAAATCAACAGCACACTAAAAAAGCTAGAGGCTACACATGAGATAAGCAAACAGGAGCGCTGGAAAATGCAGTCAAAAGATGCAACCACTGCTCAATTCTACGGACTACCAAAAATACACAAAGATGGTGTCCCACTACGGCCAATTGTATCTCTACCGGGCACACCGACCTACAATTTGGCCAAAGACCTATTCAAACGACTACGACATCTCATCAACGGATCAGAACATTCCATCAGCAATGCTCTAGAATTTTTGAACAAACTAAAACACGTGAGGATAGAAGAAGACGAAACAATGAGTTCGTTTGATGTCACAGCACTCTTCACGCCCATTGACCTCACCCTAGCCAAAGAGACTGCGAAAGCTGTTAGAAGAAAATCCCCGGACAAATGTTGATTTTATACGCAGATTTATCTTCTTCGTCAGCAGTTGACGCTGATGGCTAACTACCATACAATCGTAAGATACGAGGTCAAAGCGGATCCTAATTACCTGCAAGGTGTAGGCAGATTGATGTTAAATGTCTGAGTTTAGATATAGTTGCTTTTACCAAGTAGGTCCTGTTCCGTCTTTTTCTCTCTCGTTCATCCAAAGCGGTAATGAGCCTGACCAGTAGACATTGTGGCTGAAACCACCGCTCATTTGAGTTGGCCGGAAGGAAAACTCGTGAAAAAGGGTAGAACGGACAAAAACATAGCTAGACGGAGAAACTAGAAAATGTATGAGCCCCGACACACTATTACATTCGACATTTTGGCACCTTGGATAAGGTTCCTAACTAACGATTTCAGTAATCATGGGGATTTCAACCGAGCAATCGACACTTACCTGCTTCACTCAACGGAATGGTTCGGGTCTTCATTTTAAGTGATCGTGTCGTCGCCGGACAACCCCACGTGTTCAACTCACTGCAGATGATCTCTGTAAATAATGCCGATGCGGCAAACGTTTAGTGGATATGCTGAGTACGTGACTCGACCGTCGCAGTCTGCAACCTTATGCATTGACCAGCTGATCGCGTGTTCTACGCGTTGGTCAGCAGCCACATTGCTTGCGTAATCGATCCAGTTGATGTGGGTTAACTGACTAAAACGACGGTGGTCAAACACACCTTTTCGCGACTAAGCTAAGTTTCCGAATCATAGAACAAAGTAGGTCGTACACAAACACCATTTATTCCTTTCAGTGACAGCCGGAAATCTTTTCGACACAGGGTGTCAAAGATAACACGTCCCCTTGCTATCCTCGGTGATATTTCGTGAACACTATTACGTACTGAAGAGCTACTGTCACCAGATTGTGTTAACGGGTTCGTAATCTCAAGCGGATTCCTTGCAGTAAACATGGGCCTGAGAGAGTCTTGTCTTGAACTGGCATTTTACACTTCGAAACAGCAAACAACACTTCGTGCACGCCATATCGGTCATTCACCTTGTTTATTATGGTTTGCATGTCTTCGGTGGTGTCTAAGTAAGATAGTGCCACTTGCTTACTCTGTTGCCGAGAAGAGGCTTAGCACCATGCTTATTGGATCCCTCAAGTGCACTCGATGGAATGTCGTCGGTGACAAATTTAACGGGAAGGGGCAGACCGGACACTCCTGGTGAATACTAGTCATGAGCACCCGAGACGGTTGTACATAAGCCCTGACCTTGTTTTCAGAGTTGGACTGCATTGGCTTGAGGCGATTCACGGATTTCTGTGGGACCCCTTTGTGGTGAAGACTGTTCCAAGGACGTTACGAGCAATCAACTTTAATACAGTCCTTTGGTCTAAAAATACCATGACCGTCTTCTGCCCATAGGAGTGCCGATGCTGCGATATCCGTCGCAAGGTAAGAGTGTGATCAATGCACTCTGGGCTGAATCTTATATTGGGTCTCATCAAGCAAGCGACTGTTCACTCGGATCCAGTCGAGCAAACTCTACTCCACTTTGGAACTCAGTGTGATTCCCACTTCTGTTTGACCATGAGATTCGGCTTCGGTTTCACAAGAGGCCTTGAGGTAGGAGCGTTTGAATCGACGGTTATGTTGAAATGAAATGCTTGCGCTTCAGGGGCAACGACTCTAACATTTTTGTACTTGCTGTCAATGGGAGCACACAACTTGGTTGCCTTAGTTGTTTGACAACGTGTCTATGGTCTGTGTGCGACTCATAGACAGCTGTGATCGTTCGTTACAAATATGGACTTGTTGAGAAGGTTTTCTCTCTCGTGAATTTACTGTTGACTGTTTTTTCTCCTCTGCTTGTTTCTTCCTTTATTGTGGCATGATAGACTTTTGCATTCTACAGCGTTACATACTCTGCTGTGTTTATTCGCACACTCAACGATGACTCGAACCATACTACTCGTGTCTTGTGCACACAGTGGGAACACGTCCCATATACGTTTTCGTAATAAAAAAGACCTTATCACGATTGTTTTTAGCTGTGAGCTATTCCATCAACACTCAATTTGCCCACATCTTGTCGCCTTTTTTTAGGGGATCCTTACTTTCTCGTTCACCATAAGTACGCGATTGCGTTTATTTTAATAGGGTTCTGAGTCAACCAGTGCATCTTCGTGCACCAGCTCCGCACCTGGTTCCCCATTCGGGGCCGGTGTTTCCGTCCTCAGCAGTCAGACTAATACGGACGTGTCCGGCCAGATGCCAATCACCTCACCTCCGCATGCCACTGTCGGGCATTGCACGCCGGGCGGTCTCGGTTCCAGTCGTTTGTCCTCTCCTTCGGGAGGGCATATGTTCACTACTGCAGCTGGTCAGACGCACCATTCTCCTCATCCAGGTCGGTGTCGTAATCAGTTCGACTTCTCCGGTACGTTTATGAAGGTTACGTCCACCACTTACGCTATCCTGTTATTAACTATGCCACCGGCTCTGAGCGCGTTCACAACTTCCTCTAAAAATGGCAGGGCTTGGTTTTGATAAAATTTACAACCGTGAGCTCTCGTTTGTTGACATCGAGCATGGTTGGTGATACAACTTGTCATGTTTTCGATTCGTGTTATCTCATTTGATTTTTGGCCTAGTTCACTGATGAGGATCAATTTACTTTGTTGGTTATCTCCCAGTTCTCATACTACCATATGGCTAATGGCTTAATGACTAATTTTTACTATATAGCTCCCTGTACTTATTTTCCAATTTTATAGACGGAACCAACTGTTTTATATTTATTTGTTATCATTAGCCGAAAGACCACTTAACTGTATTGACACAGTTACTGCCTCTCCTCTCGAGACGATCGGGCAACCTGATCATTGCTCACAAGCGAGAGCGGTTGAGCGTCCAGATTTGATAATTCGGTCGTGCCTAATGTGAGGTCAATGGCGCAGTGTTTAACACGGTTGCCTCATGATTGGAATGGCCGGAGTTCAAATCCCGGCCGTGGCAAGGATATGCACCACTGATGAGCTCTAATGAGAGCGAAACTCGAGTCTAGTGCTTCTTTTCGAAAGAGGCTGGCTGGAAAGTCTATGTGAATGCGAACGCTGCGATCAAATGTGAGTGATGGTCAACTTGAGAATGAGAACTCTGTATGCTATGCCAGAATGGGATGAGCATGGAGCGCCTGTTCAGCATCTAACAGGACATCAAGTGCCGGAGAGCCGCCTGTGCTGGTCTATTTTTAGAGTGGAGAAGGTGGTCTAGTTGAATCAGCACCAAATCTAACGATCCTTGAAGTGTATCAGTCGTCCTGGTTTCTGAATTTCAATGGTACATTGTCAGAGTTATGGACAAAAATTCTATCAGGATGAATCTTTCCTTGAAATTATTATTGATATAACTTGTTTTTCACTAGCGAGTTAACGATAAGCGTCCAGCGATGGTTTGACGTGCATCTTCAGTGACTGGTTTGAATGGGGCGGTAAATTTGAATGGTGTTCTGAAGTGACAGTCTGTGTTATCATGCTAGGCAGTTTTCTTTCATCAATCGTTGAGATAAAAATGAATGGAGGTGCGGTTCGCCCATAAGATACCGCAGCGACACACGTCCTACACATTAATAGGATATCTACGTTTTTATATATATACGGAATTGGGGGTTTGTAACAACCATCCTGAAGCACGGATCTCAACCCAGTTGAAAACCTCTGGAGGCCATTGACACGACAACTATACAAACATATCAGTCTTCAGTTCACTTGCCGGGCTGAAAAATGATCTGAAAGAAGGATGGAACAAACTAGTATTGCCGCTTGCACAACGTTTGCTCGAGGCACGTTGGAACAATGCGTTTAAGCCTTTGGGCAGAATTAACGAACTATTCGCTGTTCTCCTCCAGACGCGCAACGATCGTAAACCGTTCGCAGCCACTTTTTAGACATTTTGTTCACCAACTCTTCAGAACAACTCCAGATCATATATATAAACAATTTTCGCTAAAAATGAATCGTCTGTATAGTTTTCTCCTTTGCATCAGCAATCCAAATATAAACCTTCTTGCCTCAGAGCAATATAAAGAGTCCTGAGAAATTAGGGGCTCCCTTGATTCTTAGACCACACTACGTCTCCCTCCGCTGCTCACTGATGGCAGCATTCGATTTTGCCCCCCTCTCTCTCTCTCAGCCACTCACTCTGTTTCCGACCACATGGCTCTGTGCTCACTCCAGGTTTGTTAAAACTCAAATCAGTCCTCTAGTTAAGAACGCACAAACTAATCGTCATGATTCATTCTGTCCACGTTGTAGCAATCGCGCATCATTTGGTGTACGCACTTCATCCGACCTGTCCCATGTTGACCAATATAGTAATCGACGATTAGCTGCGAATGAGTACGAGACATATCTGCAACGTGACCGCCGCTTCCTTTGAATTTAATTGTTCCACTCTATTACTTATCCTTACTACGTTGACAACCCACACAAACAGTCATAGAATTCATGTTACAGAACCGAATTACCTATCATTTCTACTATCATCAGGCAGAGGTTAATTGTTGCTCCCCTAACCCGAGGACAAGTACTATCTACGACCCGCATTTGCCGACCGCTGCTTTCGCTTCGTTTCTGTCAAATCTGTTAGACTATCGTATTTCTTAGACCGATGAACTGTGGATTCAGCGAAGCGTTAGCATTCTGAATTCGTAAATTGCTCATCCAGAACTGAGAGTTTGGAGTTTGGACGGATAAACCGGTGTGGTCCTTATTACTAAAACCCGTCTCTATACCCCCTGATGTCATCCAGTGCGTGCAGTTAGCTAACATCTGACCAGTCATTTTAGTTATCTTTATTCGGTAGATTCTCAGTACTATACTTAATCCTCATTCCATTCAATGTAAACAGTTCGTGAAACTGATTGTATTCCGCCCTTCTTCAGTGTCTAATCACGTGCCTGTAGATGCCCATCCTGTTTGCGTAGCACCACCAACGTCCACGGATTCCAATCCTTTAGTCAGGTCAGTTTCGGCATCCTTGTTATGAGATTGTCAAACCTACATTCTGGATAGCGCGTTGTATTGTGTTCTGTTCCCGTAATTCTCAGTTTTGCGATCTGTTCTTTCGAAGTCCAATGAACTCATTATGAACACCACTTCTTTGGTTGTCATTCCTTCTGGCCAATTGATTGATGGTGCATTCCGGTGTCTGGATCATCCACCTCTCGATTTTTTCCAGGGGCGTTCGGTATTTTTTCCTTTTCTGTGTTATCAATCAACCGCCTCCGTTCTTTGTCACAAAACTAGGTCACACCGTCACTAACCCGTTCTTATCCTAAATCCTACTAGGGCTAACGGAACACTTTTGACCAAATGGTTGACAGGTTACACATAATCTTTTGTAGTGACAGTCGTGCTCTGTTTGTCGTCGACTGGCTTTTGATTCTTGTCTTTCGGGCATCAGCGACACCTTGGAACCTAGGGCCAAACGCCAGCACACAGTGCATGCTTGTGTATTCACTAGAATGTACAAATTTTCGCATTCTACCATGATTCAAGCCTATTCCGTTTGTCTGTTTGCCTACTACTGTCGTTTGTATTTGAACAAAGTTATGCATGCCCACTATCTGGAGCACAAATTCCTAGGGTCATCAGCTTTAAACCCATGGAACACGGTTCGGTGTGATTGACTAAAAGGTTCCCATGAGGAGTATGAACCTTATTTTAGTGACCTTGTGCGCCCGTGTACACACCTGGCTAACCAATGCAAGTTGTATTGGTCACGAATATCATGTAGCGCTCACCCGATTCTTTGGCTAGCTCTGTTATGGTTCCTAATTGAAACGTATGTTATTCCGTTATCTACTAGCCGAGTTCATGCAGAACAGCACACACATGTATCGCTCTAGTTTTTGTGTTCCTTCAGGTTGTTTTGGGTGTTTGTACGGCCATTTCATATGTAAACGTCCACAGACTGTACAAGGGAGATTACTTTTTAATGTGTTGGTTTGTTTTTTCACTCGAGCCATTCATAGTTGTGTCCAGTTTGTACGCTGTCCCACAATGGTTCGATTTTGCAGGCATCCACTCTTGACCAGTCGGTCGCCTGTTCGATTCCCTGTAATCTCTACTGATCCCGTCCAGATTTAGATGACATGACTGCATTCACCCATCGGTTGACTTTCGCAATCATCTGAAAATGCATGTTTTACCTTTTGGTGGGGAGGAGATGTAGAACATTTTCCAAACACGTTGTCGCATGTCTTATAATACATCAATGTGCATATTTTCTCCTTTCGAGTAGAATATAATCGTAGCAAAAAGTTTGCAATACCTTTTACACCACTGACCACCTGTTTTTCTTCTCGCAGCACTCTATCCTCGGTCGAGAGCGAACGGACCGTTATGGATGTGAGTTCTTCTTGTTTTGTATTCTTATGGTTTAAAAATTGAGGCCCATTAGTTCAGTTTATTAACACAGCAGAAAGGGAAATGCTGCGAGCTGTTGAAATTGTGTTTATCCTCTTCGGTTGCACACATTGGCTGTGTTTGGAGAGAGTATGATAACATGAACAGCAATTACGCTTGTCTCATAACGCTCATGCTCTTTTGCGTCTTCTCCTCGTGTGTTTTACTTGTTGTTGACCTTCTGCGAGCGACGCAACCGAGGGCCCTTTCAAGTGCACCTCATATCTAACCCCGATGTGCGTGTTATGGATTCTTCTCTCGAGTGTACTAGTTTGTCGAAATCTGCTTAGTACCTTTCTGGTCAGTTGTTCTTGGTTGGTAATGTAGATCTCTAGGTAGCTCTACGGTAGCAATACTCATCATTAATCATACTGTTACATATCCGAAACTCAGTCGCCTAGAGAATGATTGTCTAGTTTAAATGTCGTGTCATATTAATCAGGCCATGAGTAAATGAATGTGTTGCTTGCAGATGAAACGTGATACACTGGTGGGAAGCTCTGCTCGGTCTATTAAGGAACTACGTTACCAGTTCGCCATTATTCTTTGAATCAGCTCGGCTAGCTAGCCGTTAAACCACTGACTTACGCATGTTGAGCTCAGATGTTCGAATATCATCCATGTCGAACACTCGTGTATGATGTGGTATTTTAAATGTAAACGGGTCAGCTTTGTGGCGTACACTTAAACGCTGTTGTATATTTGATACCGGAACTGTGCTCTGGAACAGTGTTTCTCAAATTGCTTGGTTTCATCCCCGGAAAACGGTAATGGAAAATTGGACAGGAGGAGACGACAGAAGATCGCTTCAGATGTCTGAAAGAGATGATCTAAAGTTCTTTCCGCGTGACACTCAACATGATGTTGATAAGGTGATATGGTTACACCATGCTGAACAATCTCAGCGATGTTCGAACGTATGTTCGATCTTCTATTACGTTGTGTTAAACGATGTATCCAGTTTTATTCACTGTTGCGAATTTAATACTTGCATATTGCATGTGGACTGGCGTTTTCACACAGGAAGCTAAAGAAACAATGGGCCAAATAAGTTTAAGAATAATTGCTTCTGGGCACAAACCCATAGTTTTACTATAGGGACTGCTTTGCTTTATCTCCGTTGTCTTTCACATTGTTTGTTGGCTGCTCCGAATCGTATCCCAAGAAGTATTCAGTTGACCGATCATCATCTGCTGTTCACTATCCCTATCTAGTTGCAAGCAAATCCTACTGAATCACAAACGTGTCGCTTGTAACCAACCTATCATATTCTACTCACGCCGTGTTTCACTCGTTGTTGCTTATTTCTCTCTCTCTCCATCCCACTCACACACGCACTTTACATCGCAACCTTCCCAGGGCGTGGTTCGCCGACTGGAATCGATGGACAGTCAGGACGAGCCAGGCAACTTGGCGCGTGCCAACAGTGTGAGCGTTTTTTTCCAGTCACACATCCATTCTTGTGCCTTTGGTAGCGACACATGTTCTTTTGCCGACTATATTTAACTTGCATGAGAACGTTTTCTTTTTCTGCATCGCCTAGATAGATTAGTTCGAGCTATAATGCCATCGCTTTCTGCTGGCCATCGACAGAAATTAATTAGTGGTTGATGTCCATTCCTTATCACCATACAGATGTGATTAGTAAGGGTAGATCAGTCCTAGTTTACAACAATAGGGGGTGGGGAACAAGAATATGAATTGGTTCATCAAAGCTCCCTTCGAAACTCAACCATTCAACATCAAATTACCGGTGTCTTACAAGCAAACAGATGGTCTCTTCGGAACCGAGAATTGAGCAACATTTGCAGCACGAATTCGATGTTGATTTCACCACTTCGTTCCCTTAACTGTCCCTACTCTACTGACAGCTCAGTCAAACAACAAAAATGTTCACACCATTGGCTTCCTTTAGCAGTCATCCCTCCTACTGTTTACAGTCACAGACTATGTGGTTCATAGGCCTGGATCAGATTAGTGCTAGCACCAACGGTGAACGTTGTTCGAATTGACGTTGCACAATCTCTTTACTTGTTGCTAGTGCACGAACTTAAGAAGTCTCAGCGGTAACGTCGCCAACCAACAACCATGTACTTGTGGATTCGAAAACTTTTTGCACTGAATGATCTGAGCGACCTGATAATTTATCCAACCCAGCTGTGACTCAGTAGATCACGCGACAGCGATCGCCTTGTAGTGTCGAAACAGAAAACATAATTATCATTTACACACATGCCTGATCGTTCTCTCATGCGCTCATGATCGAGTGCTATTCCCTCGCGTTTACTACTGCGTGGACTGCTACCTATGTCACTTTTGGTGTGATGCCCTTAAGACTCGTGCCACATAATTTTTTTTTGTAGTCAGGATAAATCCACACTACTATCCACTACCAAATGCCGTTTGCTGCAGATCGCGTTTCACAACGTCATTTTCAGTATTAGCCCCGCCTCAATTAACATGTGAAAACAATGATTTAACTGTATGATTTGTTAAACAAGCACTGCAAGTTGATCTGCATGAACTGTTTGATTTTTTCTTATTGCGGCCGTTTCTTTTGCGCCTTTCGTGTGCTTGGTCAGATATCAGTTACTTTGAAAGAATGGGGTATTCCCATAGAAAGCTTGGTTATCGGAGAGGTGATCGGTCGTGGCACTTTCGGCACTGTCTACCGAGCCAAATGGTACGGCGAGGTTGCGGTAAAACGGATCAACATAGATCCGGATGATGTAGACGGTTCCGCTCGCCTAGAAGCGTTCAAACGTGAAGTAGCTCTCCTGCACAAAACGCGGCACGAGAACCTCGTGTTATTCATGGGCGCTTGCATGAAGCCCCCTGATTTGGCTATTGTGACTCAATTGAGCCAAGTGAGTATATATGGCAAACAAGTTGGTTGCCATTTACTTTTCTGTACTTCAAATGAAACGTCCTCCCCGCAAATTGACAAATTAATCTTTGATGGGTTTCGGAATGTTCGCCGAGCTTGGTAATGAAGTTGTAAACGTTTCATCTTCAAATGAGGTGACATCATCAATGTGCATTTGTTTCAGCGTATATGTTTGAGCGTGAGTTTCGGTGAAATATGATGTATGCTTGCATCTATCTGTCGAAGTGAGTTGACCTTATGGCCTGAATTCTGATTGGTCACTCTGTTTTTTAACTTTGGTTTGAATTACCATTGACAATCTCCGTTACATTCGAACTTTGGCCTGGAGCCCGATTGGCTGTTCCCTACACCATTTGAAACTTTGATCTTGGGTATGATCGGCTGCCTCCTGTTGCTGCTGTGATTTCACCTCGAATCTGATTGGCTGTTCCTTGTCTTTTGACTGGGTTAGTCTCGTTTTTGTTTTTGGGGTTCGGTCTGATTGATTGTCCGTTGTCTCAATTTCATCATTGGTCTGAACCGTTCAAAACGTTCGGAATCTAAATGCCAAGCTCGGCGAACATTCCAGTACATGAATCCCCAACCCGAACTACGAACAACACCGCTGTTTCCAGCTGTCAAAAATGATGGGTGGATTCGAGGTCGGACACATCAATATCAGTTAAAATTCGAGGCATTACTTGAACACCGGTACCTGGTCTGGTCACGAGGTTGAGACCAGCAGAAGCAGTTACAGAGCCTGAGCTTGACAGATTTGGCATACGGCGGATAAATTGTGAAATTTATGGCTGGAATTGGACACCGAACTGCCGTCGATTGGACGACCTTTACTCAATCAACTGGATAAAACGTGTTAGTCACGTTAGCAGTCTAATTCGACCGGGTGGCACTGTTGTTTACCTCGCTTTTTCCAATGTGGGTGATGGTAGATGTCCATTCACCTGTCCGTTTGTGCGGCAAACGCGATCGGCTCCAAGCCGATCAGAGTGATCAGAGTTCGACACCCCATTGCCATCGACTGGGTGACTATCACCTTTTAGGTCGAACGAGCCGTTTTGATCACATTGTTAGAAGGCGTCCACTTAACTAAGATGACTAACTGTTAAATAACGGTTATTCCTTGCTCGGTGGCTTTCGCCAATTCTGTCGGTTGAGCTTTTGGTCATGCGGTCAGTGTAACGTGAGAAAAACTGACTGAGCGTACACAGAAAAGGGTTATAGGGGCACGCACATTATATTTAAAGTTCGAACACAATGCTCATCAGAAATGTACTTATTTGAAACAAGCTGAACTGGTGATTTAGTTGGCCGCGAGGCGAATACCTGTGAAGTGGACTGATTTCTATACGTACTTGTTGTGTAACTGAATTGAGGTTTTGAGTTTCCGTTACCCAAAGTAAATCATACAAAGCGTACGACCCATGACCACAATTAGATCAACTTCATCACTTACAGGGTTATGCCACGTTCTCTAATTCATTTACGTACCGCTTGTAGAAGCCACTCCACAATCATACACCCTCGGGTGGTCTAACGTTTTTACTTGTATGCAATCCATACATCCTAGCTCACCATGGCTCCTTGTGTAACATGTATAGGTTTGATAACCTCCGTGGATGCATTGGCCTAATTCGGTTGTCTTAAAGCAGTTGTTCGTCACTTCCTGTCGTCTTTCACTTCAGGAACATTTTCTAGAAATTGTTCACCTAGCCTTTTACTTGTTGAGGACAAAAGGATGCGTGTGTATTTCTTTTTTGATCAAATGCCGCCTTCTCTCACCCCGACATAACCCAGCTTAATGTGCAAATCGTTCTGGGCAGCCTTTTTGTATGACCAGTGTGTATGTGAATATCGGTTCGTCGACAATAACATCCTCCCTACATAATCTCACAGTGTTGTTGGTAAAACGGGTAAATACGGTGTCTTTCCTATATGAACTGACCAATCAGCCGTCGCGGTAAGACTGGACCTTGACGTGGTGTGACGGCTTGCGCATCTCAATGACCTTTTGGGCTAAACTGGACAGAGTTATTCATACCAGGCAGGCCAACAGGTAGAGGTCTGACAAACCACAGTCTCCTGGTCCTCCAGGTTGGGGGTTGGTAGATGGTTGGCATCTCTTCCTGAGAAATGTACCATTTCTTGTACACCGCCACCCACCCGCTGCCTTGAGATACAGGCTATTGAGCCAAAGGCTTTGGTTGAGAACCCTAATCGTTCTCCTGTCTAGGTCTGGGCGTCCTGGCAGTATCTCAGCCCACACACAACCATGAATACTCACAACACAAACAATCCCATACTGCATCGGCCGTCTCGCAGTATAAACCGGGTCGCCCTATCTGCTGCATACAGCAGGGTGGATAGGCGAAAACATGCTACTGCTGACCCCTCCCCCACTGTCCT
>QNGE01000257.1:266735-284499 GCA_008508345.1 Paragonimus westermani
CAATCATTAACAGGAGTAGAATGGATATACTAATATGACCTACCCGAGCCTAACGTACTCGCCGCCTCTTCACCGACGGTGTACAATGAGTAGGTTGGTGACCTACTAACCGCAATCGGCCAGCGCACTCGCGGCCGCACATATCGCAACGCCATATAGTCATGTCACTGCGACCTGTGGCACCGGTGGTTACCTTGTCTACCGCGCAATAACTGTTTGTTAAGCTTTCGGACGCCCGTCGGGATTGCATTCCTCCAGGTCGAGCGAGTCAATGCTAAGTCTTCCCAGCATTTAAAATCAATGTTGCAACGTGAAAGACGTACCTGCAGGACACACAATGCAGGGAGAAGTGCACATGATATGGGAGTGGAAACACCGGTGTGACCGAGATTCCGACTCAATCGCGAGCGTACTTGGTGTGTGAACGTGCAAGTTGGACACTAAACGTTTTGCTTTGTTGAACAACTGTTTGTCACACTGTCACTGGCGCTGTGGGGCGGTGAGAAAAATGGTAGCTTGTCGTGCCCATTTAGAATATGTTTTCAACTTTTTTGCCCCATAATATTTACTACCAAACGATTTGTGGGAATTGGGTTATACTGACAAACATCTTCGACGAAGATGGACATCATCACGGTGACCGGGACGCGATTCTTTTAGCCTCTGATGCTTTGCCAACGTCGATACGTACTGCTTAGTTGTCTCAAGATCAGCCGTTAACACACACTAGTATCGGTACGCCTCTGCATTCTAATTAAAGTTATCTTTTACAGGAAGTTCAGTGTATGTTCTGATGATTGACTGTTGGCCGAACAAGCACTAATGCACGAAACTCTTTGTGCCAAATATCATAGGGGAGCATTTTTAGCGGTAAACGAGACAACCGAACTCCACAAATAATTTCAGTCGAGAGCCTAAGAAAGTCGTTTGTATCGGACTTCTCCTCAAAGGCAGTATTTTAATCAGTCCACTCAGCTGCGTGATGAAGGTCACATTGAATTTCATCTACTATGCAGCAGAGCTTGTCCTACTCTCCCAAACTACCACGTTAGAACGTAATCCTTTGCTCTGTAATAGCCATTGTATGTTTCCTTGTTCTTGCTGCCGCAGAAACATATAAATCGGTTGAGGAGAAACAGCGCTTGAAACGAGGCGTATGTGGCAGATTGATGTTTCGGCGCGCCCGGCGATGAATGTTACTTGACAGGAACAAGACATTTCGTCCTCCATCACGTAGCACTTATCCTTCGTAAATTATAGAACCAGTATCGCATTGTCGTCGTTCGTCGTACTGACCTACAAATTCGTCAGTTCTCTGTAACCTTACTGGTGGATTGTCGGCAGCTCTTCCACATCCGTTGTTTGTAGATTGTTTTGCTTGCCGAGGGTTCAGTTGTGTGAGCTGCACTCACAATCCAACTCGAATCGTACGTTCCACTTAGGAAATGCTGTTTTTGTTTTCAAGCTAGTCGCAATTTTGCTCTCGATGAGTTCGTGTGATCCGGATTCGTATTATCTATGTTTTTCGGTTGTTTCATTCAGTTTCTATGTTCTTTTGTCTCGTTCTTCACCGTTGCGGATACCGATAGCTCAGGCCACACTGTCTTCCTATTCGGCTCAAATCTTAGTACTTATTCAGTGGTAGAAATTGAACGATGCACACTCCCATTTTATTCATCACACTTTTTAGTGGTATAGGAGAGAAACCTTGGCAATTTCACATTCGGCAAGCGTCTCTACCCCAATGTGCTTACGTTGTTCATAGTCCTGTGTAGACAGGCGGTTCTAACAGACACCCCGAAGTTGCCTTACATTCTATCAGTTGACCAACTAATCACTCTTATTGCCAAATGTGTGAATTTATCGATGACTTCTCTTTTCAGGGTGAAACTTTGTACCATCAACTACATCACAGAGGAACAACAATAGCCATCAATCGTACCATCAACATTGCTAGCCAAATTGCTAAAGGTATGGGCTATCTGCACGCCAAAGGCATCGTTCATCGGGACTTGAAGACTCGGAATATTTTTATAGAGCCTAATTCCCGCGTTGTTATCGGTGATTTTGGTGTATTCAACTGTATGGATTTGTACAAACGAGCCAAGTAAGCCTTCTCCATGTTCATTGCTATTGGTCATATATACTGTTATACTCCTCCGATTTAACTCTAGCTTTTCACAAATTTTAATCGCTGAATTGTGACTGTTTTTCTTCAAAAGACCACCCACTTTTTCATTTCTCCTTTCGACACATCTTAATAGGCGTCATGATTACTGTTCAGTTGGTCGAACTCCTCGGCTTCCGAGATCTTTCTGATGGTATACCCACACACGACCGACCGAGTTTCAATACAGTGTAAAGCTAAACCACTCACGGACTCATATAGTGTGTCTAACACCTAATGACCATCAGGCGTGCGTATTGGGTTAGACGCTAATTTTTGTTTGACGCGCGTTCATGTTTGTTTAGTCTCTTGCCTGAGTCATTATATGTTTGGAGCTGAATGAGTGAGTCATCGTCACCGTCTTAGGCAGTACATTCTCAGTGGCGCACATCGATGCAAAACAACCACACCCCCATGGATAACATCAGGTCTTAACTGAGAAGCAAAAGAAAGAGAAAGGATGAGTCCTTACATTCAGCATCAATGTTTCCACACATTGCAGACGAACAACCGACAGTGCTGCTTGTCTGCGTATTACATCACCTGGAATAGTGAACTGCAGGTATTTCGCAGTAATCTGAACTAACCAACGGTCACATTCACACCACTGTGCTTGATTAGCCGTTCACTCTACTAGATTTTTTTAGCTGTCGACTCTGACCGGCAATATGTGTCCGACGTTGCAGATGACCATCTGGCACCTTAAGTACTTAGCCTAGTAACCCAGAGCTGTCCATGCTTAAGGATTGGGCGGATGAACCCACTTGGCACACGCTACCATCTCCCACCCACACAGTAGTCTGTGCGTTGGTGTCACCCAGTGCAAACGTCACTGGCTGACTATCCGATCCAAGTAAGCACGTTTCACAGCCGCAGAGTAGCGTAGCTTTCACAATCGATTTCTATACACTACCATTAACGTTCAATAAGATGCTTTTATTGTCATGGATGTGCTAGGTTAGTGAATCTAAGTTTTAGATGAGACCCAACTGTGAAAAGTCAGGGCTTCGGCTGGATTCGAACCAGCGACAGACACAGCATGCCTCAACGCGGCAAGCGCTCTACCAGATGAGCTCAGCTGGCAGAGCGTTTGCCGCGTTGAGGCATGCTGTGTCTGTCGCTGGTTCGAATCCAGCCGAAGCCCTGACTTTTCACAGTTGGGTCTCATCTAAAATCATAAATCTGTCATACTACTCATTAGTAATACAATCTCAGTTTTGTAGTTGTGAGTGCCTATTTCGTTTACGACATTTCAACGGCCTCGGGTTTGATATTCTAGGTACACATATCGTGCGAAAACCTTCGTAACGTCATTATCCAACGCTAAATGCACATACTCACAGCAGGCTTGAAGGAGCATTTTGCACATCGAGGCTACAGAACATTCCGAAGTTTTCTGCAATGCAACAGATAGTATGTAACTTCTTCCATGCTGCCTGGACATTGTTAAACAAAACCTTGCCGTCAAGATATCAAGATTAGCCTGTCTTCCATCAGGTTACAGGCTCACACCAACGTTCAGTGAATACTCTAGACAGCCTTCCACTGCTCCTAGTTTGCTGTAAGCCTGAACATAGTTTTGAACTTGAGTGGTCTTGATGCGCACTTCCGTTGGCACTGAAACTGTTCACCGTAGGCCCCAACTTGAACTGGAGTATAATGTTAGAACGGTATTTAATCTTATTTGTTTTGTAACTCCCTGTGTATAGGTGGTTATAGAAGTGTAAGGTGATCGACTGAATCGAATTTGCCTTCAAAGTCAAATAGAATGGCCGTTGATGCAGTCTGAGTAGTTATTATCCAAGCCTGCAAATTATTTATGAATTGGAGGCCAACAACTGTATGTCATTTCTAACCATACGTATAAATCGCCGAAAAGGTGGCTCGATTAGAACTGTCTGTAAGAAATCCACGTGATCCAGTCAATGCTTAAACTTCAGCAGATTCACACCGATCCAACATAAATGAACACCAGTGAATACTCTGTTCACACAAGCAAGACGAATCTGTACGCACGACAGCCTTGTGGACGAACTAGATCTGATTACGTCTGTCCTACAATCAAATGGCTACCCCAGAAAGTTCATAGATCGGCACAGTAGACAAAAAGTATCACTCGAAGAGGTGGTCACTGTAGAGAAAAGGAAGGTCTACATAGAGGTGCCTTTTAAGGGTGACTATGTTATGAATCAAACAACACAGAGGTTGGGTAATTCATTTGTACGATCGTTTTATGCGGCCGAACTCGGTGTAATCGTTCGGACCCAGAAGTTACCGGTGCCTTCAATCAAAGGAAATCAGTGTCGGCGCCACTCCACATTGTGCTTACTAATTTGTACATAACTGGGGAGAAAATTACTCAGGTAGAACCGAGAGATGATTGAGCCTCAGATTGAAGAGACATTTACGTAAATGAGTGCAGAAGTCTGTATTACCGAAATATGGCAATGTTGCTGAAGCGCGTAAGTAGCCAGTTCCCTCACTCGGTAGACCCGTCCCGACCACTGGTCATACTACTGATCCAGCTTTTGCATTCAGAATCCTGTTGCCTCATTCCAATTCAAGATTCCTGAGGTTTACTGAAGCGGTCGGAACTAATCGCCGCAAATCAGCTCTCTGCGTTCAAAAGCAACTGTTCATGAATTTGACTCTTCCCTGGACCTAATGACCTATCCTAACCCGCCTATTGATTGTCCACCCCTCTAGTTGTTTGTTGTAAAAGAAATCCATTCATTCCATTGTGAATTTGGCGCTTTCATCTACCATTTCTTGTGTTCTAATTGCTTTGTTCAAACTGTTCAAGGGATCCAGTTGTTTCAGACCTTGTATATGTTCGATACTGCTCCAGAGTAAACGTATGATCTACACATCCCTGTTTAGGACGAAATCCTGCTCTTTCGTCTCTATCGGCTGCATCTCTGACTTCAGTGGGTCAACGGAGCTTAATGGACTTAAGAATATCAGTTATGGATTTGGCTAAATTGATTCCATGTTTTTTGCAATAGCCCTTTATTTCCTTCTTGGATATGGATAAAGGTCACCAACTGAGTCGTCCACTGGTTGAAACAGCTGGTTCATACACCACCGATGTCTCATCAGTCTCTTCTAAAAGTGCCGGTATGAAATCGTCTGGGTCAGAAGTCCTCTTGAATTTAGAAACCAAAGCACAATTACGGACCTCATGTTTTAGAGGTGGTTCTATATCCACCGAACAGGGTTTGTTATTGAACGCGTGTGGTGATAATGCGGTGGAGGTTGGGTTTTTTTTAAAAGCGTTCTGCACACCAGTCTTACCTTCTGAGCTCTGCGTGCGAGTGTGTCATTTGTCTTTCTCATAGTTTCACTGATAGGTAGACTTCGTGGGTCTGTGATACGCGTAAGTTGGAATAGTCAGCTAGTGTTTTCTAAAATCAAGGCAGTTCATTAACTTTTTCAATTAACCAAGTGTAACGGTTGGCGATTAGGTTATGCCTGATCGTCATACAGTTATCTCCTCTTAAATAATCATTTGAACCGTTATAGGTAATATTACGTTTGGCATACAGCCGTTCTAGGGACCTCTTTTGAGATCCTTTTTTTAAACGTGTGGTCTACTTTTCAATATTTCATCCTACCTAATTCATGAATGACCTGTGAGATGCGCATCCGGTGACCGTTTGACCATGCGAGCTTACAACCATAGAGGTTACATTCTATACTAGTTTGGTACACCTCATTTTTCGTCAGTCTGTCTAATCCCTCGATGGGGTCGTCCCTTACTTGAAGTAAAACCAAAACGACCAATGTCTCAATGCGTGGTATGAATCCTCCTATGTAGTGCGATGAAAACGGCAAGCCTGAATGGAGCCAAATTACGTATAGCTAATCACTGTGTGATCTATCTGAGACCAGACTTGATTCGGAAAAGGAGTCTTCAACTGAAACAGTGGTTAACACGGGTCAGCAGTAGCATGTTCCCGCCTACCCGTTCTGTTGTATGTGGCAGATTTTTTGATCTTATCAATATTGTGAAGTTCTTGAAGCACTGGAGTTGGTTGTGTTTTGAGTAGGTAGGCTGATGCACTTCTAGGACGCCTAGACCGGGGAACTGTTGTAACTGGTTCAGTGGCCTACGAGCACCTAAACGGATAACGGTCAGTGAAACGGCGTATAACGGAACAACAGTCAACGGTAACGAACAACGGACTACGGAATATGCACGGCTGGTTCGAAACTTCCCGGCCAACCCAACCACCTATAACTAATGCATGAACACAGAGAAAAGACTGGCCTCTGGACAGAGCTCCTTTATGTCACTCAATCCGAAGACAACACGGTCACAAACTAGATCATATTTAAAGGGTTTGTGACCAATAGGAAGACCAACTCACAGATGGTCCCAATGAAGAGTCAAACCGTATAGTGATGTGCGCAGGCGGGATGTAGGTATATGAGCGTTGATGGAGTGCCAGAGATTTGACATGAGGGTTGCAGGGCGAAGTGGCGCATGCCCGTGCCAACTATGAAGGTCACTTACCAGTGTACTTTGTTGGTCTTTTGTCACACAGTATTTTTGGCGAGTTGGTGACTTTCCGGACAGGAACAATTAGGGTTCTCAACCAGTCTTTGGCTCAAAAACTTGTGTTACAAAACGGCGAAGGGGTGGCAGTGTGCTAGAGCTACTTTTTTCATGGAACCCGGAAAAACCTTAACTTGGAGGTACAGGAAGTCATCAGACCTTTACTTCTAATCCTGCCTGGGATGAGTTACTGTCGGTGTGATCATCACACCGTTGATTTTAGTTCGGCAGATCATCGAGATGCGTAATTCGTCACCCTACGTCATGATCAAGTCTTTTCTTGAGAGGAGTGATTGTGTGCGAGTAAAACAGCCCAAACGGGCTAAGCAACAAAGCACTCAGAACGTCTACGCTTTCTTTTATGAGCAATTAATCAACGATTTGAAGTGACCGATTACAGTGATCTGTGTCAGGCTTGTCCACCACCCGTTGTATTCGGGCGATCCACAGTTTATTTAAAACTCTGTTTGCAACATTATCATGAGAATCTAGTCGAATCAGCTGTATTTACAAATGCTCAGCCTATCTACTTCATCTTCATCATCATAGACAGCAATACATCAGTGGTTAACACTAATGCTTAACTGCCACACAACCATGAAAGAAAAGCAAACCCTATATAGAAAGAGAGAAGGAAAAAGAAGGGGACGGGAAGGGACCTAAATACTGAAAATGACTACGTCCATATTCAAACATTCAGCATCAAGGTGCTCACACCTTGCACACAAACAAACAACCGAGCTGCAAGTGAGAGTAAAACGTCATCAGCGAGACAGCTTCCTTACTTCACGCGCCCGCCATGGTGATTGTGTACTACTCACGTGGTTTGCCGTTTTCTCGTTGGTTTGGCCCATTCATCTAATTGGTAGTCGAGTACGAACCGTCTGCGTTTTCACTGTTCTGCATCACAGACCTCGGTGTGGTTAGCAAGTGCAGCTCACTTGGTTAAGAGAGGTTCCCGTCTATTTTTAACTACTGACCTCTGTATGTTGTTCTTCCATATCTCATACTCAACAGTCCAACGAATTCGGGATAACTTGTGACTGGATATATTCTGTTGCAAGTCAACTTTAGTTACATGACATTGGCTCGACCAGCACCGTATGAATTGTAGCATTTTCAGCGTGCTAACACTGAATGTCAGGAAGTGCATTTTAAACAACGAGGAACGTGCCTTGCATGTCTTTATCATTCTCAAAAACATTAGACTAGCTCCACTAAAGGTCCGATTACATATTTATTGCTGTGGACATACTGTGAACCTTCTTTTAACTGAAAAGCTCTTAACGACTAAAGTTCCAGACGCTGTCTCGCTGTTAATTAGGTCGGGTGTGAACTTAGTCCTCTTCGGTTTTCTAACCTCAAAATGCAGTGGTTTACTTGTGGTTTGGTTCAGATTTGTGAACTGGTTTGTTTAAGTTTATTAACGGTCAGTCGTTGGTGCCGTTTTATTATCGGAAACAAACTCTCTAGGGACTATATCGTCCTCGTTCTTTTGGATCTCAGTGATAGTTTTGCTCTGAGCCATACATGCCTATGGATACGTGATGGACTGTAAGTTAGAACCCGGAATAATCGCTGCTTGCAACACCTCCAATCAAACTGTTTAATGCTTCGTGCATTTTCTGCACGCCCATTCATTCTTACACTCCGATCTTATCATCGTGCTAGGATCGCTTTAAAATGACTATCTTCGCGTCTTATCAGGCTTTCAAATGGTCCCCTCGTATCCATTCTGCTAGTTTGCTTCTCGCATTGCCGTATGTTCATGGTCCTCCATCTCTTGTACACATACCTTTCGCCTTTTCCAGATGGGGTAATTATTTAAATGTACCGCCTTTTTGGCTGTCCTATACGGCCCCGGAGATCATTCAAGCCCTGAACTTCAACTCTGTGGCAGCGGTGAGCGAGCTCCCCTTTACTCCTAGCTCAGACGTGTTCGCGTTTGGGTAAGTTGCAATTTATTAGCATTTATTTTGAGATGGCTCAGTTATGATTAAATTGATTTTCAATCACATGATTGTGGATTTCAACTTGCACTTCCATGAGCTAAACATGTCACAAAAGGTGTATCTGTTGGTGGTCAAAGGAGGGTTTACGATGTGCGTGCACGCCCAATCTTGCACCACGGGTCAGAGACTCGTCTGGTTTGTGCAGAATTTACATACACGCTCTCGTTATTCGAACACGATTGTCCTTGCTGGTTAGTGTGCATCAGATGGGTGAGTTGTTTGCGCGAGCAATGCGACAACTTATCTGCATACATTCGGGAATTCTGCCAGTTCAAAACAGATACTCGAGATTCTGAACCTACAAAGTCTACTCCATACCTTGACAAAGCTTTTACTGCATTGACGAGTTTGGCTGCTGACGCAGACTTTGGCCAGGCGACCTCATGGTTTCAGACTATGAAACCCTCTGCCACGCTGCTGAGCTTGGTTGACAAATACTGCGTGCCATTTCAAGAGTGGTACGCATTCACACCGCTGGTCAGAAACATTCTTCGGCATACCGTCTTAGTCGGTGAAAAGCCTACATCCATTGGCTCTTATCCTTCTTTCTCATGAATTTCCATTATTTGTACTTAGTCTTCGCTTCACACATCTCTACTTGTTTATCTGCTATTTCATGGACTGTTTTCAGCGTCCTCGGGAGCCTGAGTCATGGTACATGTTGATACTGTTGTTAGTCCGGCCTGTAATTGATGTCTCACTTGATGATAACCACCTTAGAACATAGAAGCTGTTGATCGGCAATCGGACGGTTGTGGATTTAGTCTTCAGTTCCTCTCAGGAGTAGCGTAGCGGATTCTTGCCTGTGTATGACCCGTTGTACCACACGAGGGGGAACGTTAGATACTGAAACTTTACTGTTTACCTAAAAGCTTTACAACAAATATGCTTCGTTCGTTTCACAATTATATGTGCACTTTGAGTCTGTTTCTTTAGAAGTGTTTTACATAATCAGTTTTTGAATGATAGCGTCGAGTTTGTGATGTCTGAGCGACGATTTTCTAGGGAAGAGGCTTCACAACTGTCGTATAACAAAGGAGACACGCAAGGATGAGCCAGTACTTCGTTAAGCCATCGTCGTTATCTGAATAACTCGAGGACAAAATGATACATATTTGCTGTGTGACCTCGCTGTCTTCTTTACATGAACGCCGTTCATGGCCAGCGTGGGCCGATTGAAAATAATGGTTGTATATGGATTCAAGGAACATCGAGCCTGCTCGGAGGATGTTTTAGTATGACAGAGCACGGATTCGAGCGTCTTGGACCATACGCAGATTATAGAGGCAGGTTGTTTGTAGCTGTTCTGACACTGTAAGCGGACCGTGTGTCACTGCGAGCTGTACGTAAATCGTACCTCCAACTTAGGCCGGTTAGGTTGCGCACTCGTTGTGAAGCGCCAGGCCATTGTGAGCTTCGAAAGATTTGAGTTCTTAACAATCCCACTAAGAAGAAAACACACGAACCCGTGTCATATTGTGATGGACGACCAAATCGTAGACGGGAGTATTCCAATACTCGATGGAATACCTCAACGCGGCGGTAAGGTATGTCCAGAAGCCCACGACGAATGGGTTGTAAACAACACCGGACGAGCCATTGCTCAGCGAAATCGGATCAACAGGGATGACCATTACGTAACTTGTGTTTGGGAACGAACAAGTTGGGCAATGAAGGTCGTGCTTTATTGAATGACTTTTTGTTACACTATACTCAGTAAGTGATGACCATAAATTCTCTGTCCACGTCTTGATCTACTTGGAGCTGAAATGCATTGTAGGTCAGTTGCACTGTTCTTGATGTATTCTAAATATATGAACGGTCCCAAAACCCATGAGCTAGTCCACACAGAGTAGCTGACGTTTGCGCTTCCTTACAGTCCATTCAAACGGCCTCATATCACATCAGAAAAGATTGATGGTATAACTATTCCCGTATTTCACCATTCCCGTGAACTCAGCGGTGATGACGATGACCAGCAACCACATGGTTGTAGCGGATTCGAGCTTAGGTTACCACGACCGTTCTTACTCAGGCCTGAACGGCATGGTAGTCCCATTTGTGACCTAGTGGTATGTTGCATAACAAACGTCTTGTGATCGAAACGCTGCAAATTAAACTTGGTGGGTCTGTCATGCGTGTCTTTTTCATCATCCTCATCTAACTGCATTGTTCTATTTGTCAGACATCGTGTAATTTGACCGGGCTATGCTCATCTTTCATTTATGCTGTTTGTTTCGCGTGTTTTCTAATACACTACAACCCCTAAGTACACACAGCATAGTTGTCTACCGGACAGAAGTAGCGAGGATTTCCTGGTTTACCTTACCTGATGGTCATTACATTACAGTTGACATAGTCGTAGCAAAGCTGTATAACGCAGTTCACCTGTGCGTTGTCTCCCAGTGTATGCTTTCTGTCTGTTGTTTTTCTAAAAATAACGGTTAGTTTGAGCCTTTGACTATGTGCTACTGACTGGTCACGTGCGAGAAGCTGGATGGTTTCAGGCCATTCAGACTTAGACAGCATTATTTAGGATACTCAGAGTTCAAGCTCATAACAGTGTGATTGATAGTAACATTGTTAACATTGTGCTACTGACAAGATCTTCACAGTATTCCAACTACACTGTCCCATAGACTCCCTATGAATAGGACAATCAGTCCTAGTCTCTTCGATTGTTGATGTCTAGGTTTGGACAGCCTGACAACACTATCCATACATGGCGGCAACATTTCTTCTGGCGTATAACCTGAAAACAACTTGACTGACCTTGTGCACATATCATACGTTCATTTTTCATACCTCTATAAAGAACATTTGTCTGCTTGTCGGACGTCGCATGACTTGATCACCTCAAACAACTGTTCTGCTTTCCTTAAGTGTTAGGTTTATCACAAGACCTGTCGTGTTACGTTTTGCATAACATTGGTCACCAAGTGCACACCACATATGCGTCCACTAGACATGCAAAATATTGGCTACACCGTCACATTCGATGGTCTTTGTAACCTGCTGGCGTTGCTATGATGAGACTGTCTGATATAGCTCGCATGTATGTTGTCCACAACTTCATGTCATCTGTGTGTTTTTCTGGGTAGATTTATAGAAATTGTTTACAAAGCGAATTTTCATTTTCGATCTTACGCACTCCTGATTGGCCACGTGTAGAGTGTTGGATACTTTCAAATTTAAATAGGATCGTTTAAAACACTTGAACTTGGACGCGCTTTATTCCACAATTCTAAAAGTTCTTTAGTAAGGCAACCCGAGTATATTAATGTCGAACAACAATCTCTTGCAATCATGAGTGCAATGTGAACACGAGAACAGAAAACTATACCTAAGCACAAATGTGACGAGGCAAACGTTTACACCGGTCGACACAGACAACACCCTCACTGTATCCCTGGTGGAACGTACTGTAGGGACAGTTGAGGTCGTCAGTCAGATCCTGGTAACATTACATTACCTGTCCGAGCTGTACAAAGCGGTGGTGCTCAGTTCAATGTGTTGTCCACGATTACCCCGGACATTTTCCTAACGTTCTGAAAACGGAAAACGCCGAGAGAACGTACATTTCCCATCTTTACAGGTAGAAATTGGAGCCGCTTTTCATTTAATACTTAATGTCTGCGCGCGCGTACAAGTGTACTCGTCGTTTACTACCGGTAGGATTGTCCACGTTTAAGCTCTTCCTGCTCCTTTACTGCTCATGTCTCGTTGAGCGACGGTCGCGTTGATGTGTGCTGTTGATGTGTGTATACATAGGATCGTTTTGGAATTTGACTGGGGAGGGTCGTTTATCAATTTGCCTCTCGGCTGGAATACTGAGGTCACCTGTGCATTTATGAGTTACTTTCGCACATAGTGGGATTAGTATAAATTCCAAAATGTTCATTGTGTCGTTGTATCAACTACCAAAAGCATACTTCTGAGAGTCAACGAGTTACACTGGCAAATTCTACGGGTAGAATAGCGATATTGCATAATGTAGTGTTCAACTTCATAGGTAGTGTAACAACGTTCTTATTGTACTTGCTTCATTAGGCTTTGTCTGGTGAACGGGACAGACTATGCAAGAACGGTGTGCTCGAACAAAGGGCTGGAGTCACCACAATAACCATAAATGAAGATGTAACAGGATACATTTCGAAGTCCATCCGACGTTACGTGCTTCCGCAAATCCCGTTCACAGCGAGTATTTGAAGGTGTTACGACGGTTCCAACCGCACAGCCCTGATCCCAGTGTAGACCTCACTAAGTATCTACTTCAGCTCGCCGGTAATACCACAGGCTCGATTCCTGGGAAGCGACACTCTTCATTAGCAGTCGCCTCCTAACTGTTGGATCCAAAACGCCTGCGGTTTAAGGAGCACTTTTTCTGTGTTCGTTGAAAGGGTGGCATCTGGCTCGCATTGTCGTGGTGCAAAAATGAGCCTTGAATTGAAGGCATCTAATATGTTGTCATACCTTTTCATCCGGCGAACCCTCCAGCGCTTATGCACGACCGTAAACACATCCGTACACATGATATTCGACCATAACTGCAATGTACTAAAAATCCGTCCAATTTCCGAACCAAGAGGAGACTTTCGTATTATCAACCAACCTCTGTCTGTCAATTTCATTGTTGTCTTGAGAGCGGGAACGATGTCCACGTAATATGCGAATGTTGCCTTTCAAGAAACTCAGTGATTTGCAGTTTCCTGCACAATGGTGTTCGCCACCATATGGTGTTTGCCACCATATAATCTATCGGACATCCGAAGTTCGTAGAGTGACGCTACTGCCACATCAGAAAGCGAGCAATATAGTAGCTTAGGCTGTGACAAGTTGATCGTGCGCGAGCAGCAGTCACCTGCAGGCATGGGCACTGGATGAAGAGCGTGTTTCGACCGTCATCAGGTGATTAGTAAGGCAGATCAGTAGGAAGTGACACACAAGCACACACGAACGCGTACCCCAAAGCAAACGCCAGCCCAAGTGGTTGGCATATGCAATAGGTGTTAATCGAGGAACAATAGGATCCTTGACCGATGTCGTTACCATGTGTTACCATGGATTCATACATTTCTCATCACTAGTGATGACTCAACTCGACTTGAGTTGATCCGGGTCATCATTAGTTTGCATCCGAACCGCCCATGATCAGTATCGCTATTTAATCAACCGTAACTGTTTTTGTGAAGAATCAACAGCGAAGGTGAATGGAATATAGAATTTGATTTTCGTAAAATTATTCCGGTCACATTCCTTACTGTTTGAATCTTCAGTTGTATACATTGTAATCTGAACACTCGTCGCATACTTGTTCGTGGTATTTTTGGCTCAGAGCAACTTTCCAACTGGTTCCTTACATGTGGAAACGCTTCTTCCGAGTTTCGCCTTCGGTGGGGCTCAGCAGTAGTGTACACTCTGATTTTGCCCGGAATTTGAACTGCGGTCCACAATTCTGACCAGCAAGTTGTGGCACCCTGCGCATCAGAGATGTTACAGTCGATTATAACAACCCTAATGAAGATAATCCAAGATGGCTGAAACCTAGATCATTACCTTCTGTTCTTAATGTTGTGTTATTTAATATCCATTCATCGGAATTGTGCCAAACGCAATGCTCAAACTTTTTTGGTGCGGATATTTTCCATTCAATTCGTATTCTTTGAGGCAACCATGCTGGCCACGGCGACACTGACGGCACGGCCGAATAATCAGATATAAACACCCAGCTTTATCCGGTTGTGAATGATGTTCAGACAGTACCGTCTTCTCAAGGAGAGACAATAACGGCGACGATAACTCCAATCGATAACCCCTCGGTAAGGACTTATCAGTCGGTTTAAAGTCACCCGTTTCATCTAATATGCAAACTAATGAAACACCGTGTTGATTTCACATTAGATCTGGACGACCAGACAATCTCTCGGGTGTATACTGATCATTATCCGTGTCAGTTTGTACTACCTCGACATAACAGCACGGACAACTGAACCGTTTCGGAATGACCTGGTCGATGCCTGGAAGCCTGATCCGAATTCTCGACATTCTCAGCCGAAGACGCCAAGAAACACAGTCGCGAAAACCGAATTTATCACGCTACATCTGAAAATACCGTGCAGTTTGCACGTGACCTTAAAGCAAAACAAAAGGCTTATACATTTTCGGCATATGTTCCGGGGAGTTTGATTAATTGGTTTGTATCCACTGTGATTATGTGAGTCAACAGCTAAGTTGTAGTCTACCACATCCCAAGTCTGACTTCGGATTTGTATTCTGCTATAAGGATTCTCCCATTTTTGTAATCATCTCTCGCATCAGATACTATATGTTTGACGTTTGTCCCTAATAAAAGTCGGGTTGAACATATGACTAATATTCTCAGACCGGTACACCGTTGAAGAATTTTGAGGTCATCCGAAAACTGTCTTATTTCTAAATCGTCGAGCAAGCCTTGCGCACTGTTTACCACTGATCGCTTATTCGCTTTCTCACAGATGAGAGACGAACACGAGCTTGCACTGATTGGACTTTGATATTTTGAATTGAAAAGACTATCTGCTCCATCGAACTTTCTTGGTCAACACGTACCATGTCGACATAGATCATGGTCTGTTTTTAAGATCACTATAACGTCGACTTTTTATGTGAGAAAGTTTCACATTGCACTTATAAGTACTCTTTTACTGCATGTGATGCTTGCTATTAGTACGTTTTAGTTTTTCAGAGATACAAAGTCCTGAACACCAGTACTACGATACATGTTGTTTTATTCATACTTTCACTGAGCTAGTATATGTGCAGTAGGTTCTTAGGATGTCTATAATAAGAGGTTTTGGAATAGTTTTTGTATTCAGAACTGCATACTCGGGAGACTGGTGTTTTGTCAAATTGCTTACTCTTTGGTCTCATCGTCTAATTTTCATTATAATGCAAACATCTGGTGTCTTGAAACTTGGTCTGTATGTCCAGTGAGCTGCGCCTAATCTTCAAGGTCAGTCGTACAAAATCTTGGTTGCGTTAATTGAACCGATGTACCGTTTCAGCAGTAAGCTATGGACGTCCGTCGTGTCCAATAGAAAACTGCGGTGACAAGCCACCGTTGCGTTTCAACCAGGCTCTTTCAGGTATTGGGTTGCTGATATGTTGCTGCATTCACAGTTCACAATAAAACAATGGATATCATGCTGTCCTAATATGAATGACAAGACTTTACGCAGAAAACAACCAGCACTGGTTATGAGGCTGTTATCCCTTGATAGTTAATTTTACAATGTCCACAGATGTGAGGATTCTGAGAATTGACTCGAGCCCTCTTCATCAGTGATCCATAGTAACAGCTCTTCGTTAAACCTGAGGAAGGGTAAATTTGTGCATATTCATCATCAAAATTGTGTCGATTACTTACTCGATATTGCCAAAGCGATCATCTCAATATGTGGAGGAGACTTAGGGATCCTAGTGCCATCCAACACACGGTTGCACACAAATTACACGACCCCATAGCTAAAAGACGCAAATATCGTTAAATATCTTGAGAGGAATTTGTAAAGTATTCTATCACTTCACTTTCTTCATTACATTTCTCTTAAGGAGATTTCCGAACTAGGTATTGAATGTTTCACGCTAGCTAAATTATGGAACTTGGGAGAATCCTCTATCCAGAGAGGTAGCGATATTAGACCAAATCTGAGTGCTTCACGCACACCTTAGAAAGTGACTTCATCTAATATAGAAAGGGCCCTACATTGAGCTGAAATCGTTGCTACCCTCATTTTGAAGAGCATCATATTGTGATCAGTGTGGTTCTTACCGTGGAGTACGGGTTAGACTGCCTTTGGTTTCTGGTAGCTCTTACTGTTCGATAGGTGCTTGTTTAACTTGTTAGTATGTTCAGGAGGCCCACAATGTTGCCTTTAATTTCGGTTCCCAGGTGGTTAGTCTGAATGAGAAGTTAAACCACCTCTTTTTGTTGTGAAAAAAGGTATTACGCTGTATGACAGTCAGCTATCACCAATGGCCACGGATATATTGTTCGTTATACAGAGCGTTTACTGTCGTGTGACGCATCAAGTCACGTCTGAGCTGGTCGTTGTCAGGCTGCTCAAACTTAGACAGCAGCTGCTGTCGCTGTAGCCGGTTCTGACGATTCGTGCATGACCCAATGTATCACATGACAACCATTGTATTAAGCGAAAGTTAACATGACTGGAACCTCCGTTTTCTCTCTCTCATTTTTGTAGCACCGTCTGGTACGAACTGCTCACCAACGAATTCCCCTTCAGAGGCTATCCTACTGAGACTGTTATTTATCTTTGCGGACGCGGTATCAGACAGAATCTGCGCATTCCTGGTCCAAAAGACTTCAAAGTGAGTATCGCTCGCTTATAACGTGCCCTTTGTTTCATCCAGTCCTTTATTTTTCCTCGTAAACTACCACACCGGTTTCGACATGTCTCACGCGCAATATATAGAATACAATTATACAAGGAATGTTAACATGCACATAACTGTCGCTGAAAGCGGGACACTATGGTTGACATCCATAGGTAACCCCTATGCATCTATGATCGCTTGATCCGCTTACTGACTCCATCAGTACGTATTCACATCCGTCACAGTGAGACTGGACCTTGACGTGGTGTGACGGCTTGCGCAGCTCGATGACCTTTTGGGCTAAACTGGACAGAGTTATTCATACCAGGCTGGCCAACAGGTAGAGGTCTGACAAACCACAGTCTCCTGGTCCTCCAGGTTGGGGTTGAAAAATGGTTGGCATCTCTTCCTGAAAAACGTACCATTTCTGGTACACCGCCACCCACCCGCTGCCTTGCGGTACAGGCTATTGAGCCCAAGGTTTTGGTTGAGAACCCTAATCGTTCTCCTGTCTAGGTCTGGGCGTCCTGGCAGTATCTCAGCCCACACGCAACCATGAATACTCACAACACAAACAATTCCATACTGCATCGGCCGTCTCGCAGTATAAACCGGGTCGCCCTATCTGCTGCATACAGCAGGGTGGATAGGCGA
>QNGE01000257.1:287165-299580 GCA_008508345.1 Paragonimus westermani
CTGAATGTTTGAATATGGACGTAGTCATTTTCAGTAGTTAGGTCCCTTCCCGTCCCCTTCTTTTTCCTTCTCTCTTTCTATATAGGGTTTGCTTTTTCTTCATGGTTGTGTGGCAGTTAAGCATTGGTGTGAACCACTGATGTATTGCTCTGCATGATGATGATGATGATGATTTTGTAATCAGATCCTTTGCGACTGAGCGTTAATGCCAATTGTAGAATATCTAAAAATGATTCACTCTCTCCATTTTCTCCAACCGTAGAATACCGCCGTTTTTTCCGACCATTCTGTACACTTCTCTCCCAAATTTCACGGAGCGCGGTTGTTCATGACTTTATGATTCGTCTGTGATTTTCCAATGTCTGGTAATATGTAAACTCCTAAATAATGACTGTTTGAAGAAGCTTCCAAAATTTTGAAGTCCGTCACGCATGTGGGCGGTCAGCAGTTTATGTCTCCTTTTATATCAGAAGGTCCTCTGATTCGGCTAACAAAGCTGCACTTTGGGACTGTCTGTCGAGGAAGAGTGGGTCTGAGAAGCGTGTGACAATCCTGAAAGTAATTTGCCATGGGTATTTGGGCAGGGTTCAGGCTTATGACAGCATATCTTCTACCTTTGGCATTTCAAGGCGGATGCAACATGGTTGTCTGTTCCCCCATTCTTATTCACCTTTGCAGTAGTCGAGATCACAGAGCGTGCCCTGGGAGACTGTGAGCATGGTAGTGTTGAACTGTTCCCATATATTCGACTTCGTGACATGGAATGTTCAGATGATATCGTCCTAATCTACGAAAGTTCAAAAGAAGCCTAGAACATGTTAGACGGACTAGATGTTTCAGTTCGTCTGTTTGGTATAGTCTTTGTACCTACTAAGTACAAAGTGCTGTCGTAAGATTTGCGGAACTCTGTGTGCTGCCCTCACTCTTGATGATAAGCAGTAGAAGTATTTGGGAAGTTCATTTGCCTCAGGAGCTGTATCACCGCTGGTGAAATGTCTGATGAGGTCACAGATCGCATAAGGAAGGCTTGGATGGCGTTTGCCTACTCAAGCCATCTGTGGCGTCGACGCGATCGTAGTGTTTCTGTGGAAAACCGAGTGTGGAATGCCACTGTAGGGACAGTCCTATTTTATCGCTATGAAACTTAATCTGTTCACGCGGAGGATGTTCGTAGTGTTCATTTTCGACCGTCGGTGTCTCCCAAGCATTAGTGGCGTTTAGCGGGAACACTGTGTCAGCAACGACGAAGTTCGTCAACGTATCTTCGGAACGGATAACCTCTATCGATATTTAAGTATGTTGTTCTTTTCTCACTTGTTTGGTTGACTTGACCACATCTTACGAATGCCAACTCACCACTTGCGACATCATACCTTGTTTGCGAATGGTGAGTTAGGCTGGAAGTGGCTGCCCGGTGGTCAGCACATGACTTGGGTTCAAGTTTTGAAGGCACTCACTGTGAAGCTTGCTTCAGGAGAGCGCTCCGGCTCCCAGGTTGAGGTCCGGAGGACATTGAACGTCTTTGCTTGAAGACGTTATCTGATATGACGGAGAACAGGAGTCATTGGTGCTGGTGTTGGAGTCTCTGTGTGCGTCGTTGTAAATTTCATTTCTTCATCTCTGAATACTCCTGTACACTCCCTTCACCTTACACCACCTTTTTTGTCGTATATTATGACACGTTTGCCACTCTGTGTGGTGTTTACAGGTTGAATATATAAAGGCAGCGAAACATCAAATACGATATATATATATATATATATATATATATCGTATTTGATGTTTCGCTGCCTCACTGGACGTTCGATCGTCCTGTTGTAAACCAGCAATTCATTTTAGACACCCGCTTGGTCTCATAACAGCCTATGATATGACTGGTGTGTGAATCGGGGTCCAGTTTCTCCCTTGTAGTTGGTCATGCTACGTAAGCCGAAATGTGGATTGTCGTCGTTTTTATGCGAGCCTAGAGGCAAAATATTGTCGTCTTCGTAACTTGCCGTATTAATTCGTTTTTACATGTCACATACTAAACAAGTCCATTTCACGTCCTACGAATTATGCTCATAGTTGGGCTGCTTGCATGCACACCTGCTCCATTAGACTGAAGTCGATGATAACTTAATGCTTTGTATTCACAGATAACGGTTTTGCTTTCTAAAAATACTTCTGATTTAATACTGTATGCTGACCAATCGTCAGCAACGACGGTTAGTCGTCAAGTATGCGGCACTATAACGACTCAGTTCATACAGGATTGTCTGTTTGGATGTCATCTATTCTCTTATCGAGTCGTTGTCAGTGTACCACATCAATAGACGTCAAAAGAAACACCACGGAAGTCGGTGTACTATTATTCAAACTTCGTACTGTTTAATTCCTCACTCTGTTTACACACACGAAAGCTGTTAAGACATTAGTCCCACCAGCAAGTTGCTCTATAAACCCCGAAAGAGGCAGTTTCAGTCATACCATGTGCAACAGTGGTAAATAGGATTACGGTGTGTAAAGTACAAGCGAAACTGAAATTTGGAGTTCAATGATGTACAACCATTGACAAAGATTAGTGCAGAGTTAAGTTCGTAGACAGTTCTGTGTTATTTGCCACGAAATGTGAGATGTTGATTTTAGTAAGGCATTAGCAACGAAAGTCAATTTTGATACTGATTAGTGGAATTTTCCAATCCAATAGTATTGCTCCAATAATTTTTGTAACAATGTGTGCAATTTCCCGCTATTCAAAAGTCTACTATAGTTTCATTTTAACTTCTTCATTTGTATACTTCTAATAAATCTACCACAACCAGTCGTAGTTTTCTCGAGTCTGGTTGAACCAATCATCTGGATTTGGCCTTTAGTCATGGTTACAAACCAATAATGTGACACCGAAAGTGACTACTACTGCTACCTAGGATCTCATAACCACATGACTATCGTTTCAAGAAAGGAAGATTGAAAACAGAATGGCTGCAGTGTTTTTTATCACAGATGGATTAGAACAAAAGGGGAAACTAATCGCCTCTATTACGGATTGTCAAGACGCTCAAGGAAAGAAGTGTCCGACAAAAGGATGCCTGCTGGAACTTCCATAATATTGTAAAGAGACGGCTGGTTGACGGTGCGCTTTGTGCAACATAGTAGACGTATTTCAGCACGACACATTTTCTACAACCATTTCATATGTAAAAACAAGACCAGCTCTCCTCAAACAGTGTGAAAGTGAATACTCGATATGGGCCTGCAGAAAGACGTCTCACGTTCAAGTGACTAAATGGATAGCAATGAAGCCTTCTGATCAACTGTTGTTTAGACCGATGAAAATAAATTGTGGTTGATGATCGCCATGCCACCTCCACATTTTTTCAGTAAACTGGCTGCTTGCCTTCAATTGACATTCGATGACATTATCGATAGAATGTGTGTGTGTGTGTGTGTTTAACAGCGCTGCATCGGATCAGCAATCCAGTTGATTTGCTTACAAGTTAATGCTGATTCTGATAACGGATGGGAAAACTACGGGAGTACAGAGTAGTCATTAGGGGGGCACACACGCGTTAATGGGACAAATGGAAACTGCTTTCACACGAATAACTCAAAACCGTGTCTTCCATTTCTTATAAAAGTTTCTTTTGTATAGAAGAAGCATGTTGCAACACTAATCGTCAGAGTGTGTAACTCTGATGTTGCCTCATGAATCGCTGATTACGATTTTCATTGACAGCAGAACAATTAACTGACGCAATTTGAGACCTTTTTAAACGGAGTACTAATGTGTGACCATTCATCCAGACCAGAGGAGAACGTCGTGTTAGAAGTGTCGGCAACACATCCACTCAAAACAGTGTCATCGGTATACTTTCAGATGATGGCATTTTATCCGTATAAGTTGAGCATGGAAAAAGAGCCAAGATGGCTGATGGAATACTACGGAATTAGTTATCAGAAGAACGTACATCTTTGTTGAGGTTGTCTGTCAATTATTTGTCCTTTACTGAACGGTATGCCAGAATTTGTTTGGTGAATTTTTGATTTCGTACAAGGTCAGAGTGCAGTGGTTTTATCAGCGGTGAAAATCCACTCAGGAACCAATTCGACCGGTCAAGTGGGAATTGTTGGACCACATTCAACGGCCAGTCACTGTCGGTCAAGTTAACCACCGATGGTTGGCTTTCACCGACATGTTCCGGCGCATGTAAGGTGATACTCTATGGTTTGTTCAAACAAGTACTGGGTCGCGTGGCCCACGGTTCCGTGAACACTTGCAAGGAGACACTTGAATCACTCGGAATGATTGACAGACTGGCACTTGTTATTGCAGATTTTTGATGATCGTCGAGGCGCCAGTGATTGAACTGTGTATATACTTTTCGTTATGTTGAGGAGCTGTTGTCAAACTTAAGTCATTTTGTGATGTGTTTATCTATACTAAACCTGATCAAGTTTCGTTTGCTATTCACATAGTCTCTTCCGGCAAACCAATCTTGCTAGACTTTCATCACTCTTTATATAGAGATAGAAACGTCCAAGAAGTAAAATATGTCACCCGACCTATGCTCTGATGTGAACCGGATCAACAAGTGTGTGTAGTTCATTTTCTCACATATCACACTGCTACCTGACTCTGTGGCTATGCATGTGTCACCAAAATGCCATCGATTGAAACACATTTGCTCTGGTTAGCTGTGTTGAGTATCGTATATTTTTCAGTCTGTCCATAAAGCTCTGCCAGTATTGGTTCCAATGCTACTTAAATTATTCATTCCTAATGGCGATGAGGTTGACCAGACCCTATTGTACCTAAAGCAAGAGACACGTGGAATATTTTAGAGGAACAGGGAAACAAGAATATCATGGCTAACTGGTGGCATCAGGATTTCTGTGAATGCAGGCAAGCTACCATCTTGAAAAGTGTTTATAGCTGGTGATTAGAGTGATCACGACGGCAGGACGACAATTCCTTAGTTTACTCAGCGGAACAGACGTTCAGTCTTTGCTTGGCCACCACGCGGTTTTATCTAGCTGTTGGTGATATCGGTGACTGATGCTTGATGTATTTTTGCAGCTGGCTTACTGAGCGCGCGGTCCAACTGTTACAGACTGTGGATTTATATTGTTTGCCTAAGTGATCACACATCCTGTTTCCAAATCTGGGCTAACGAACTGCTGCGTTGTTAGCGCTATCGTCACACCTGGGAGATACAGTGATGGTCTGTCGCAATCGATCCGTTGGTTTTGTTCGTCGCGAACAGGCCACGTTTGGGATTCCTAGAGCAAGGTGAATCGCACACGTGTGTTATACACCGTTAGTTTCAGCGACAACTGGACATGCTTTTAGCAACACAGGTAGTTTAGGTTGGCAAAGACGGTAAACATTTTTGCCAGTGTCTTTGATATATCATCAACGATATTACACATTGTTGTGATGTTGCTACCCAAGTAAGGCACCAGCGTTTTTTGATTTGAACAAACCGTTAGTACACGAAAACTGGTAGATGCAAGCGTTTCGTATTGACTCGTCAGTACCAAATTTACAATAACATGAAACAGGTTTTTATATCGAACAGTTAGGAGGGCAAGGTGGATAGTCAATCGGTGGTTTAGGAAAGGTCACTAAGTCCAGGGAAGAGTCAAGTTTACGAGCAAGTGTTTTTGAACACACAAGGTCGGCTTCAGTCGATTGATTGCGACCGCCTCAGCAAACCGCAAGAATCTTGAATTGGAGTGACGTACTAGGATTCTGAATGCACAGATTGGGTCGATAACGTTACCAGTGGTCAGGACGTGTCTTGCGACTGCGGACGCTGGTTGCTTGCGTGTTTCAATCACATTGTCGTTCTTCTGTAATGCAAGGCTATGCACCTATTTAGGCAAATGTTCCCTCACTCTGGAGATCAAGCACCTCTCGGTTCTGCCTATGTCACTTTCTTTGCAGTTACATGTAAATTGGTAGACACAATGTGAGGTGGCACCGACAGACTGATCTCCCTTGATTGGAGGGACAGGCAATTTCTGGGTTCGGGCTAATACACAAAGTTCCGTTGCGTTAAATGTTTTTTTCATCGAATTCACTAGTCTTTGAGCTGTTTGATGCGCGGTATAATCACCTGTAAAAGGCAATTCTATATAAACCCTCTTTTTTTTCACTGTGGCCACTTGTTCGGAAGGTGGTTTCGGTTTAATATGGACGGTTACCGCAAGATTCTTGGGGTTTGCTGAGGCGGTCGCAATCAATCGACTGAAGCCGACCTTGTGTGTTCAAAAACACTTGCTCGTAAACTTGACTCTTCCCTGGACTTAGTGACCTTTCCTAAACCACCGATTGATTATCCACCATGCCCTCCTAACTGCTCGATATAAAAACCTGTTTCATGTTATTGTAAATTTGGTACTGACGAGTCAATACGAAATGCTTGCATCTACCAGTTTTCGTGTTCTAACGGTTTTGTTCAAACTTCTGAAGGGAATGAACTGTTCCAAGTTTTTTGATTTACTCATGAAATTTTGGTTCCTTGGATTATGGGGACGAAATTTATCTGCCTGGGTATAAAGCCTGGCGGTCCGCTGGGATGATGTTTGGAAAAGGAGATGTGGTTCAGTCAACACTCGCCGATGACATATCGGACATTTTCAGAATCTGGGGTGAACAAAGTGACCATATTAAATAACAACCAAGTTGACTATCACTGAGTTTGGATGTTGCGCTTCGCTTTTTCATATCGACAAGAGACTAGTCGCCAGACAGCACCCCGTTTCACATGTCACTAGGGCACGACTACTTCTTTGAAGGCGTAGAGTTTTGGACTGACCAGTGTACAGTCCTTGTCTCAACCCTCTAGAAAATATGTAAGACTTATTATTATTATGGCAAGCTGCCATGCGTACAAAGATGACAGTAGGTACACCTCAACAGCCGAATTGGCACGTGCTCTGCGATTGGCTAAAAATACTTCGAGTTGTTACGTTTCACAGTCGCTGGTTTGAAGTATGCCTAATCAGTTAATTAAAGTACTGAATCCAAATAGCAAACTACACTTTACTGCTCGCTTGCGAAATTACGGCGCATATATGTATATATGTACACTGCATGAGTTGTGATGCACAGAATTGTTGGCTGTCGACTTGTGAGCATTATTGTTGTTCGTTTCTGTTGCCTGTGATAATGTTTCTCCGGTACGTATACGGCTGTCTATTACTGATGAGCTCGGATAGGAGCGAACCTCGGGCTAGTGTTTCATTTTGACAGGCTACTCAGTAGATTTATCTGAATGTGAGAACTGCGATCAGATGTGAGTGGTGCTCTTCTTAAGCTAATCTAAATCTCAGAACTTCACCCATTAAAAGGGATAATTTCTAAGGTGCAACAATTTGAATCACAAAGAAACATATACTGCGTGACTCTCCTCTGCAATTACATAAAGTGTCCAGTTTTATATATGGGATTCTATGTATTGAATTCTATTCTTCTCTCTTGTTTCCTTACTAGGACTGTTAATTTTGTTTTCATGGTTATATAACCGTTAGCCATCACGCAATATTCAGGTTTGGTTACGCCCTTTTTGATTCAGTTCACGATTGACCCGGGATGTAAATAACAGCATAGGGAAATTGTCATATTTTAGCGAACTAACTCAGTCAGCTTTGGCAGGCTTGCCCATACACCGTTGTAACAAGAGTTTCATCGTATGATGTTGTGGTCAGTCAATCCAGATCAGTTGGCGAAGACGTCAGCGCAGCAAGGGATCAAGGTTTAGGAAAATCTTTCTATAGGTGGGAGTGTGACAAGCATACTTCCCATGTCTTAAAAGAATGACTTTCTCTGGCAACGAGGGTTAAGGTTCGTGCATTGCAATCAAATAATTCAATCGCTGCTCAACATTCGAGTTAATTTGAAAAGAATGAAGCACCCGCTTGTGAGTGATACCCACTAAGGAGGAAATGACGGTTCAGCCATCGCAAAGTGCTCATCGACCGTAGGTTACAACGTTATCGTTGCATCATTTTGACGGTCCTGCTGAATGCTCACAGTTCATGAATTGTCGAGTACTTCGGAACGTTTTTGATCAGCCGGCTCCGTTTGAACAACAACAAAAAACCTATTGTTATTGTTTACTTGCTGTGAATTCAGCTGTGGGTATCACTCACGATCCAGAACGATTCGTGATTTTAACCGTTTCATTCAAGATTTGTTTCTTGATTCTCGTACTGAGCACGTGTTTACCACTAAAAAAGTGTGCTAAACGAATTCTAATGGCTCAAAAGGACGCGATGTTTCAAAACTTTAGTCGATTTTATTTTGGTTTAAATCGCGAAAAGAATGTATGCCGGAACACCAAGCCTGCTTTAGAACAGCGTTAAGAGTCAGTGAACTGCCTTTCGGTCACAACTCAACGTTGAAACAACCTTGCTTAACTAGCCAGTTCCCTTTTTGCCGTTGTACTCAAAGCTGTTGTTTTGTTTGCCTTCTGTCATGTTTGCTGCTACTCTAACTTCACCCGTATGAAGTTTTCTGGATGTCTGAATCGCTGTTCATCGTTTGGGCAATAATGCACACGTGTTTGTCAGGGTAAATTTGGATTAAAAAACATTCATTTTCTTCACTTTCACTTTAAGATTTCTTGTCTCAGACCGTAAGACATGGACAAGTTACCGTACACTATGCTCTGCCTTATACGACTTCAGGCGCAGTTCATCGACCACTCTCATTCTCTGGCTGTGCTCAGAAGCATCACTGGCCGTCTCTCCAGCATATATTTACATGTTCGACAGAAACAACAGCTTCTGTAGGGTATCAGGCGACTATGAACGGTGATGTCAATACAAGGATTGTAGGGCAATGAACAAAATGTTTGTACCTTCTTCGATATGCAAGACGCACGTCGCGGTGGTCGAAAGGCAATTGGCTGAATGTGCCAGTAGTCACAGCTATAAGAAATACAATTAGCTTTACCAAAAATGAACGACGATTCGCTGCCAGATATATGCATGTTAGCGTCATTGAACGCAAAAATGTCCTTACTACGGCGCAACACGATAAGCTGAATGTGAAAGCCTCTCTTATTATCATTGTTTTGTGTCACAGGCTTTGTTTAGTGGTGCTGTGAACTTATAGATGTGGGCGTACATTGATATCGACATAAATGTGACGAGTGTAACTACTTTTTGTGGACGTATTTTCACTTGTCCGGCGTGTTTCATGGCTTTTTCGGAGTTAACTTCCCATGTCTTTTCGTCACTTTGTCGTCAGGTGTTTTTTGGGTTGTCAACCCACACCATTGTTAATGCACTAAATATTGTTTTCACACATTTAGACGTATTCCGTGTTTATCCGAAGGTGTGTTGCAAAACGGTACCGTCTATGTGCAGTCCTCGCGCTTGCAGACGCACACTTAATTCATCGAAGCACGTGACATTGAAAGTCACGTGTTCTACAACATGTACGAACATCGTGAATATCGCTAGATTGCAGATGCCAATCTGCCAGGGTAGCAGCAACGTTTGTCTGTGCGTCTATAGGTCATGCCACATGTGCGCCTGTTTACTTTGGGCGCTGTTTTTCGCACCGCTGTATCTGAAGCTGGTCTCAATCTGTTTTTCTCGCCGATCGAAATCAGTGTACTTGTCTCCTGATTTATATACCTGTTTTTTCCTATCACATAGGAGATTCTTGTTCAATGTTGGGCTTACTGTCCAACACGACGTCCGGAATTCACCAATCTCGTGAAATTGCTCGATCGGCTACCGAAACTGCATCGCAGCCCATCTTATCCGGTCAAACCCACATCTTGCCTCGCGGGTGGGTCCCACAATAATTTGTTGGTTTAGTCGAATTGGAACAAAAACTGTCAACCGGTGTGGTACCCCTTATTTCCGTCCTATTCGGACGCAAATACCTCGGATGAACGCGTTGAGGAAAGCCGGTCGAAATAATCTCCTGTCCATGTGCATTCAGTCCAGTTGTAAGGTCGAGTATTACTTGATTCTGTTTTATTTTACCCTTGTTTTTATTCTCTTCTCTGTGTTATGATTTTCTAGCCTTTCATCAGCCCCACCTCCTTGTAGAGTCCAGCTGACCCGAAGTTATTTTTTTCTTCCTCTCTCTTGAACGAATCACCTGCCCACTCTTCTTCACTTTCTCCGCCCAGTCGTGTCCGTTAACCAACCATATGAGAGAAACCGGAATCGTAGTTGTTTTGTTTTCAACTCCTTTTCTCGTACACTTCACAACTATTTGCGTGAACATGTGGTCCGTCGAAATTGGACGACTTCTTATCGGTGCTCGCATAATTTCATCGTTTTGTTTATTGCTACTGGACACCTTTTCTGCACTGTCTTTCATGACCCAGTAAGCCTCATGATACCGGCATTGGATCATCACTTCCATTTGCCCCGATAATCTTGTAGGGGATTAACTCATTCTGTCTCTCTCAGACGCCTCCTTCATGTGGTAGTTTCCTGCTCACGCTTCTAGGAAGCATTTAATCCGACAACACCGGAGGTTCACCTTTCATGAACAAAGCCAATAAATGTTTCATAGCCTTGATATTGTCCAAATGTGTAATCACGCGTGACAGTCTTGTCTTCTTTTTGTGTACAGTTATATATTTTTTACTCTAACTATTACATTCCCTGACAGTTTTCCACCGTGTTGTTCATCAGCTGCGTTTCTTGTGTTTTTTTATCTATCGGCTGACAACAGACACTGATGCAATCATTCATATATTCATCCATTCTTCCTTACTCCCTCTCTGTTCAAAACACACGGACAGTCTCGATTGTGGTTTGTTCATTTTCGTTCGTCTACCATAGAGCGACCTACCAGTGTAGGGGACGTGGAGTGCGCACATTACTGCTCGTTTTTGTTTGCCACCGTTCACGTTTCGTCATGTGGGTTAGACGTACACATCTACGAGTTCGGTATGTGGATGTAGACAGACAGTCGTCTTTCGTCTGTCTGTACATTTCTTCATCGTTTACCGGCGGTGGTGATTGGAGCTAGTGAATTACAGATTTCGTGTATTTTTCGCTCAGATCTCGTGTCTATAATATACGCATGTGAGCAGTTGGTGGCAACCCAACTTCTCTTGGGCGAACTGATTCCTCTCTGGATCTGAGCGCATTATATGATTTAGTTACACCTAAGGCAGTACTTATTGTTGAAACAAACGTGTTTCCATGACACTCGTCCAGTCCACATGGACCATAAGCTAACACATTCTGACAAGAACACTAAGCAGAAATGTGCAGTTTTATTAAGAAACACTGGTTAAATTTTATCAAAGACAATTAGGTCATCTAACGTCTCCCTGCTTACAAATCATCGTAATGTGGAAAGTTCCCTCAAAGTCCGCCTGAAGAAAGAGCGCAAACTCTGGGACTGTTTCTGATCGGTTCGATACAATTCGTGATTCGGTGACCAAAAAAAAATTGGATTTAAAATTTGGTGGTTGCATAAGCCTTCTTTTGCTCTTCTGTTTCGACCTAGCGGCCTAAGAACGTATTTACCTGCGTACGAACGAATTTCGCACAATGGTTACGTGTATCACCCAATCGTCGCCAGTTCGCAAACAACCTGTCTCGTCACATGTTCCAGCGTTTTTGGGTTCTCAAGTTGAACACCACTCACATTTGATCGCATCGTTCGCATTCAGATAGACTTTCCAACCAGCCTCTTTCGAAAAGAAGCACTAGACTCGAGTTTCGCTCTCATTAAAGCTCGTCAGTAGCTCATATTCTTGCCACGACCGGGATTTGCACTCCGGCCATTCCATCATGAGGCAACCTTGTTGATCACTGCGCCATTGACCTCACATTAGGCACGACCGAATTGTCAAATCTGAACGTTCAACCAATTTCGCTTGTGAGCAATGATCAGGTTGCCCGATCGTCTTTAGAAGAGACAAAATAACTGTCCCGTTAACTCCACTCGATAACCCCTCGATTAGTAGTTCCGAGACAGATCGCGACCACCGATCTCATTAAACCTCCTAGGCGATCAAGCGTGAGTAATGTTCAACTTGAAAATGAACCAAATCCTCGACTACTCATCAGTAATTCTCGAGTTCCATTAATCTGAGTCAGTTAAGTGCGTTACCTATCAGCTTTTGTGAGTAATGTCATTCTCGATGGCAGTCCACTGCGCGACAACAGACTACTTATATGCTTTGTTCAGTCGGTGTCGTTTTTGACCAGTCCTGTGAGTATTTTCACGAATGCAGTAATTACCGTAAAACATCCGTATTGCTGGACATACTGCACTGCATAGTATACGTAACGCGTGATCATCACCATCATAGACAGCAATACATCAGTGGTTAACACTAATGCTTAACTGCCACACAACCATGAAGAAACAGCAAACCCTATATAGAAAGAGAGAAGGAAAAAGAAGGGGACGGGAAGGGACCTAACTACTGAAAAT
>QNGE01000257.1:302567-329474 GCA_008508345.1 Paragonimus westermani
TGGGGGAGGGGTCAGCAGTAGCATGTTTTCGCCTATCCACCCTGCTGTATGCAGCAGATAGGGCGACCCGGTTTATACTGCGAGACGGCCGATGCAGTATGGAATTGTTTGTGTTGTGAGTATTCATGGTTGCGTGTGGGCTGAGATACTGCCAGGACGCCCAGACCTAGACAGGAGAACGATTAGGGTTCTCAACCAAAGCCTTGGGCTCAATAGCCTGTACCGCAAGGCAGCGGGTGGGTGGCGGTGTACCAGAAATGGTACGTTTTTCAGGAAGAGATGCCAACCATCTTTCAACCCCAACCTGGAGGACCAGGAGACTGTGGTTTGTCAGACCTCTACCTGTTGGCCAGCCTGGTATGAATAACTCTGTCCAGTTTAGCCCAAAAGGTCATCGAGATGCGCAAGCCGTCACACCACGTCAAGGTCCATTCTCACCGTGACGTAACACGTACCAACCACTAGTTGGAAACCTGACTTCGAGATTCTTTGTTTGTCCGGTGCAAGTTTTGAACTTTGGATTCCTTTTCCCTTCGGTATCTGCCGGAACGAACTCTTACGTTCTCCTTCTGCTGAACTGAGCCTTTGTAGACTTATATCAAGAACTTCAAGAACCCCCTCTGTTGAATTTACGCACACAGACTCCACATGCGTAATGACTTAATTGGAATATCCCGGCTTACCATTATTCGCAACTGGAACTCAAAAGCGATTAGTACGAGGAGCACTAAACTTTGTACGAAGTTTTATTCGAAATAAGACCATCTTTGACGAGCCTTGTAGACAGGCAACCTAACTATAACAGTTTCTTTGACCATACCCACCCAAATATTGAGCTTCAAAAAGCACGTCGTCGAAGGCGTTCACGAAACGTTCTGCCAGGCATTTAGACTGCGGAGAGCAAGTTGATGATCGGATGTGGCGAATGCTGAATAAACCCTAGTGTTCTTCAGATTGGGCACGAGAGAGCCGAGTTTGGACACCATTCGATCTTCTGAGGAATGCCGATTTTCCGGGAGAATGTATCCGTCTGACAGTAGCCTTCTACCTGATGATATATGATCTCCACAACAGAAGATTTAGCCAGACGTTTAAACAGAACGAGACACGGCGGTTCCTACTGACCGCCAGCGGAGTGGAGGGCAACTGTTTCGATCTAACTGGGTTCCACCAACACCACGCATGCCATAAACACGAACCCACGACGTGAGAATACGAAGCAGATTGTATTACATTCTACTACAACCTGAGAATTTGAACTCTCAAGTAGACAGAGTAAGTGCTCACGAAAGTGATCTAGGTAACCAGAGCCCTAACGGTACTCGTTGAATAGAAAAAGGTGAATGTTTTCTGCTACTTTGTGCTGATAACGATCTGGTTCTAGCAAGTGCTAATTTTCAGCGTTCTAGAAGGTGAAGCAGCATCCGGTGATCACTATCTTTGGGTCACTCGTGGACACATACTGGTCACACAGCCGTTAGCTTTCAGTTGTTTGACTGTTTGCAAGATTGAGAAGAAATCCGATTGCAAAGACTTGGCTCGGGTTGGATTCGAACCAAATATAGAAACCAACTAAGCTGAGAAGCTACGGGGAGCTCAAAAATGTGACCTTTGAATTCACTTATCTAACTGTGTGCCATATAGAATGCACCAGAAGTATTTTGGGGATTAGCCGCGACGGAAGGGTTTCCCAGAAAGCTCACGCCGGACTCCACCGACATCATTAAGCTAAAAATGGAAGCTTCCGATGTGCTTGCTTAGTTGGCAGAGAGCTTGCAAAATTTGGACACGCTGTTTGTGCTCAATGTTTTTTGCAGTTGAATTTTTTTTTCAATATGACCAGACGTAGTGCACCACTTATTCGTTTCCAAGAATGTAAATCAATCTGGAGTACCTCTGTGGACTTCGATCTTCCACTGGTACAAACACTGATACACGTCTAACCTAGCAGGAACACGGGCGCACTACGTATACTAGAGCGCGTTTGTTTCCAGCCTGGTACCCCACCCACTGGACAACACTGAGGCACAATGGACACAAACGGCGTATGATACATATGAATCGTTTCACCGTTTTTTCAACCATCAACTCCTGGGTTCCTATCTGATCACTCAATTTTTTGACGTTCGCAATACAACGTAGTCCGCAAGACACCTCGTTTCGAACTCAGGAAGAAGCTAAGAGAGGATCGCGATACTTGGTGGACGCAACATGCTTTCGAGATGAAATAAGCCGATGGTCTGAAAAGATTTTCTATAACATCCGTTCAATGGATGAACGAAGCAGTCTGTAGTCTGAGTATATCCATAACCTACAACGAGGCTTATAATGCTAGGCCGAGCAGTCCCAACAAAAGCTCAACTGGTCACTCGCCCCATTGAATAGGCTTTTGGGCCGTCTCTGTCCTCATTTGTTTGTTGACGTTCCGCCGCCTTCGAAAACAAAAGTCCCCCTTGGGTTCGAGTACCTGAAACATCACTAAGCGTCCGACGCGGACGGACTCCTTCTTGCTGTTTGTATAGATGGAGCCCTCCATAGTAAACTGTCTGACACTTGCGTTCCGGAAAATCTGGGTCAATGAAGTTGTTCCAACTGGCTGGGGTTTGGCCAAAATTGTCCCAATTTCCACTTCATGGTTTATAATTTTCGTACACAAAGAGGGAACAGATGATTGTGTGTTGCTGCTTATGTATAACTCGGAGAACAAAATATCTCGAACGGTTCTTGGATATAAAGGAAGCGGGTGTAGGAAAGGCAGGATACATTTACACACCTGGCAAACACAGGCCGACAGCAACAAAGCAACCATGAATACAAGTCTGGTGACCTGTGGGAATGCAATGAGAGGGTAGGTGAATGTGAGATTCACTGCTGATGGAGTGGAGTTTTGAACGTCCCAATCGAGTCAGCTGTGATCACAGGTTTGGGTGGTGCACTCCATATTATGCATACTCTGAATAAGAATGTCTGCTCGTGCTGTAATCTTCTCAGTTTGAACCTAAGTTTAGGAGAATGATCTTTTGATCGCCAGTTCTTGGTTAGTGATTGGACATCTGCTGCTGGGTGATCGAGTGTGCGCATAATTTTACAATTTAAGATCTGGCCATCACTGAGAAACCTGTAACTCATTGAGAATTACCTAAGGATACCATTCATTCCGAGCGAAAGTATATTCTGAGTTGCATTACTCCTAGTGGTCCGCCTTGTACGACTTTATGCTACATCTTTTAAATAAGGGTAACAAAAAACACGTTATAACCGCAAAAGACATCTTACCAGCAAGATTATTTATGCCAAACACCTGATACACGGTAGATGACAAGAGACAAAAAACGGACGTCTCCGCATCCGCTGTCAGTGGTGTAGCTTCACTTTCTTTGTTGACAAGTACTGCATAGTACATGTGCATGGTTTCATCTGTCACTCTCAATTTTCAATTTTCGAGACACTGATGATTGTTGTAAGCTTGGGTGTGCGTCAGTTTGGAGTTGCTTCATTAGAGACTTTGTGTCCTAGACATAAGGATGCACTATGGAATTGCACAATGTGGCAAACGCTTCCGAATGAAAGCGTACACAGGCTCCTCTCAAAGATTCACAGTCATTTACGTATACTTTACCATAGCCATATACCTTATGGATAGACTTAGTTAGCCCAAAACTAGTGTTCCTATATCTTCGCTAGATGCAGTGATCTTCAGTGTGTGACCGCCCAGCTATTAGTCAGTACAGTTGACAGTAGGCGTGGACGACTTTGATTTCGGAGGCTTTTCATGATGAACGATTATGTATAGGCCACTGAGTAAACGCGCATTAGTGAATCCACATCCTGCAGACTGAATAATTCACCTTAATTTCTTAATTGCCGTAAAGCAAAACTGGTGATTTGATAGTCTTTAGCAACTCAGGGACGTAAGAAACAGATTGTAAAAATCCAGAATGGAGCCTTACGATATCTGTGATTCGATGGAAGCAAACTCGTAAATGGCCATCTGTCTCTGCGGCGAGTTTGCATATGGTTAAATGGTTTTCAAGCCACTTAGCCAACTGTTCACGAGGCCATACACGCTGAATTTTCTCATCAAAATGAAGTGATCCTACCGTAGGCTTCATAGACTTTTAAGTAGACCATATCAACTGAGAGTGCCAATTGTGAGAAGTATAAATATTCCTCGTGAATCCCGTGCTGAGCTTTACTGAAAAGTCCGAGTTCAGCCAAGTCTGTTTTGAGGGTCTCGTTCAACAGACCACCTATTAGCCCGGAGACCGCTGAAAGCAAGGCCCCTGTTCGACAGTCCGCCCGGTTATCTTTACATTCACAGTTGGAGTGCGGGGTGAGTGCGAATTTTTCCGTGCCCCGTTAGATAGGCGATTATTGGTGAATGAATGAAAACAGCTGTTGTTGGCCCAACTGAGTCAGTTGCACATTTATTCGGGTTAACCGAACATATCAAATAAGAGCGGGTGACTTATGTGGCACAAGCTTCCTTCATTTAACCCTCACTTGTGACTCTGAGAACGAGAAAAGTTAAACAAATTTGATTTCAAATGGTTCAGTGGAATTTCTCAAGAAGGGGTTATGGACACTCACGCACTGTCTCCCTACATATGTCTCTGTAGAGCCATCAACTTTTGGAGGCTGGGAAACATCAACCTTATTCTTCATATCTTGAGTTATTCCGCTGTAAAGTGGCTTGTATTCACCTTCTGGTTAATGGAAATATGTTTTTGGCACGTGAATCGATGTTCCCTTAATCTCATTGTATCTTGATTGCACCATCATTTTTGCCGAGGAAAACCACTTCACACTACTTGGCATCTGTTTCAAACTGTGCGTTTTAGTCCAAGCATACGTTTGATACTAGCTTGTTATTGGGTCGTAGACACTCAACTGGAACACAACTGATGAGCAGTGAGGGAGTTGGGAAATAAAAGTAGGTAACTCAAATGTGAACACAAATTTAGTGTTCTCGTAGGCGTTTACGTCAATCCCTTTCAAAAAGAAGTATTAGACATGAATTTGGTCCCTGTTAGAGCCTACCAGCAGTACATGTCCTTACCACAACGGGATTCGAATTTGGGTCTATGTTTTCATTTGGCCGCCGTAGTGTCTACTGAACCATTTATCTCACATCAACCACGAATGAATTATCTCATTCAAACAGGCATGTTGACTGCGTTAGAGAGTCCAACACAAACCACCTGCTAACTACCATCTGGACTGGACTTGGTCAGGAAAGTTGCTCAGGCAACTCTATTACACTATGGTCTGATTACTTCGAAGTTTCTATCATACTACATTTTTTTTTACATGTATTTCGGCTAGTGCACAGTTCACTCTCATGTAGGTAGCTAGACACTTCGGTCGCACTATCATTACGACTAAGTGGAACTGGGAGAACTATGTTGTCGATCGTGTACGTCCGGTTGATTAACACAATCTACGTAAGAAGATTCACCTAGTGTGGTCATGAATATCTTGGAGAAGCAAGGCCTTGATTACTTCTTCGGAAGTTTTCGTTTGGCGGAAGATGTGAATGGATCAACAGCATTAATTATGAAATCAAATACCGAACAGTTACACCGGTCGATTCTCAAACTTTGCGTATACCCCATGGATGTCATTCTAGACAGTGCATCGACCATTGTATGTACACATGATGTGGTGTACATAGCTCTGAACAGGTACACGAACGTTTGGGTAGCGTGAGCTGCTTACCAGACCGAGTCAGAGAGATTTAAAAGCTCTCGGTAACATGCACATGACATTTTTAAATGTAGGTCAAGAGCCACATCACTACCCTTCCACGCTTCTCAGTCACTGCTGAACGCCATCATACAATAAGTGTACAATTTGCTGTCCTTCTTAGGCCCAACATACATGGATCTAGCTGAACGTAGTTCGCCTAGTTTGTTATTGAGCGAAGCGACTTCAGTATACAGGCAGTACCATCAGATGGCAGATTCAGTCCCCCGAATAGGCATAGTGGACTAAAATTTCTCCAAAACCTAGTGAATTAAAAATTCAGTCGGCGTGTAATGTCATCACACCCAATTAAGGTGGTCGTGGCGCAAATCTTTGTAACCCCTGGCTACATTCCGTTCGTGGTTTATCATGCTTCACTTTGCTTGATTTTAAGATGGTATGTAACTGTCTCCACTCGAATCAGATTTTTTGAGATCTGTCAAAATGGCATCTGACCTGTGAAGATAACTGGCGGCAAGTCATGTGTCGTTTGAATTTTCCGTCAGTTCGTATTAGCCAGTGCGCCGTCATTAAAATGAAGTGCGCCGGCCGAAAAAGATGAGTCACGTCAGGCAGAATTAGATTAAGAAAGTCAATAAGTACTGTCGGGAATCGCCGCGTATCCAGACCATATAATGCTTGTGTGCATCAATCGGAAGTTCCAAACCGATCTCGTTGTACACAACAACGTCTCTACGCCTATGTTAATTGTTTCTCGGAATTTCGATGAACTAGTCCAGAAAAACGTATCTGCCTTTATGCATTCCATATACATATATACGGGCAGAAATTTCACGATAACTTGCAGTGGTCACGTGATCAGGGTTCTCTATGTTAGTCCTTCGTGTGCAGTTTTATCCAGAGTACGGGCTATTTGGAAGAACCGGGGATGCGACCTAAGAGTCTAGTATCCCCGAAAGAGAGACTCAGGACCAGCTGAACACTAGACCTTTGGAGAACAGGCGGTCACGGCCAGGGAGATATGCAACGGAACAAAAAAATCAGGCATTGTCGTTTCAAACGTTCTGCCCGCAAGGCTCATAAATCGCAAATACCAGTGGACAAACCGCATATAATCGGATAGCATCGGTTACCCGGCTCGGACGTGACCTTAAAAATAACGTAATTCACGCTATCAGCTGTCCTTTGACGTATGTGCACTCGCACATGTACCAGCGCGATGAACCGTGTTCGGTGTACACTTCTGATAGCAGGCTCTAGTCACTTGACGGATTCAAACTGCCTTACGGCCAACGCTATATCAGTGGTATTGCGGTTAGGGTGGTTACTGGATTTCGCACGATATCCTAGCTGGGCTAACAGATTTAGTGTCTGTAGCCCAGTGAGATTTAGGGGAAAATCAGCCAGGAAATATCGTGTTCCCGTATTGAAACAGTCACGTTGACAGCCGGAAATATGACGTCGTAGTTGAAGTCAATAGTCGATCACCAGAGCTAGCACAAAACCACGTAGATGTTTGATCACTGAGCTGAATAACACGGCTAACATCACTTTGCAGGCACAGCCATCGTATGAAAAAAGCACGACCCTCACTCACAATTCGCCGCACGTGGGCATCCACTCGCTCGGTCCTCGGTACTGATCGATTAAATGACCTTTGCTGAACGGTGCCCGAATGTCCAGTCACCAGTTCATTTTACTCAGCATAATTTCATTGAACTCCAAATAAAAACTGTCAGAAGTGGAAGTCTGGCAATCGGTTGGAATGTGGCAGACAAACTGGTCAGTTGCGATGTAGTCCCAGGAAGCTAAATTAGAGAACACACATGATGGTGAACGGTTGAACGACAAGAAATGTGCAGCAAACAAGCTTGTTTACCATGTTTCACAGCTAGACCAAATACGGCATATTCATGTGAGTTCGTCGGGAGTGGTCGATAGCATACCAGTGGCGTAATGGCATACATATTCCTACGATGCGGGATAATGGGGATTTAGTTCATGCACGAGCTGTTATCTGGTCAGTTGGAATGAGTGAATTGTTCGCTCTGAAGCACACCACCGAGGGCTTGTTTTGGAAAACATTTTCCGTTAATACCGACCGTCCAGAATTGCCGGTTATATCGAACTGATAATGCTGTGATCGACTGTTGGTACCTGACAACGAAAACACTTTCTCTGGACCAATTCATGTTGAGTGCAACGCTCATTTTTGTCCCACTGTGAGCGGTGTTCTGGACGTTGTGCCTGATCAATCGGAGCGATGAAGTATATGGTGTGATCTTTTGAAAATCGACTGACTAAAGAATAAGCATTATCCAACAAGTGTCATCTATACCATCGATGGCGAGAAACGAATGCACTTGAGTTAAGGAGTAGCTAGTTAATATTATGAACTGTGTCCTCTCTCAAGTTGCCTCCCAGACGGTCAAGCGATGTTATCCGACTTTGACTAGTTGGTTTGTTCATCAGTACGCATATACATTTCATGGACCTTGCGGGCAGTTTGTTTGCTGTTTAACAGTTTAATTTCACGTAGTTTTCGGAGTGAAAGTGGTTGGCTGGATGGTATCGTTTATCCGACCTACGAGTTGGTTGTGCTATTGGGAAGCCCTTGAACTGCACCTTCGCTTGCTGGCAGTCGGACGTTTTCGCCAAAGATATTTGATAATTCGAGCGTCGATGTGAGAAGTAAACATTAAGTAAACATTAAGTAGGGTCTGACAGTGTAGCTGTGTGTTGGGATGGTGAGGTATCACTACTACAATGCTGAAAGTCTTCGACAGGCAGTGCAAGACCACTGATCTTCACATCGGTATGATCACACTGAGAGTGACAAATATTGATGTTGTTTTATCCACGGAAGTCAGTCTGGCTTCATCAAAAACCAGTACTGCTATCAGCATCTCTATGGTTCAGTGCTCCGATCGAGTAGACTGATTGACTTCTCGGAGAATAACAAATTTGAGACTCCGGTCACCGAATCACATAGAAGGCAATGTCGATGATGGGTTCAGTCCCACCAAGGATAAACGTCTTTATTCATTTTATAGCCTTGATAACTTTTCACATCCCAACTGTGAAGACCATTTTGACGACTGTACAACATTTTGCGCTAGCACAACCACGGCAGATTATATGGTGCGGGTACTTCCCCTTCGTGAAACCCATGTAACTTACACACCTCCTAGTTTCTAGCTTTTCTCCTACTAATTAAACTGTGATCATACCAGCACATTGTTTAGCAGAGCTGATTAGCCTAGCACAAAGGACAGCTCTGAACAAGTTAGCAAGTTCCTAACCAATGCGTTGATGAACTTTAACCTTACACAAAGTACGGACACTCACTATAGGCAGATATTGTAAATACCTTTGTACTCAGTGTCTCAGAAGACGGTTTACCTACGTCTATTACTTCACGAGGACTACCCAAAAAGGTATTGCGATACAATCCACTACAGAATTGTGTTGTGTATTTATCAAAAGAGGAACGCTTCACCAACATGGGATTCTGTCTTATATGCTGTTCATCAGATCACTTGCAGCCACCGTGGTCAACAGTAATGGCAACGAACTAACCAACATATACCACATGGTGTGATATGATACAAAACGGGACACAGATAAATAACCAGGTGGAGGATGGAATGAGACCCATGACCATCAATTGCAAAAAGATGTAATGACAACAAGCCACAATATCGACCTGATCGGCTATTCGGAGGCATCAAATCCAAACTCTTGGCGAACAGTGAATCCTTATTGATCAGTCAACGTCAGTCACCGTTGTATACGCAAAAGACCATAAACTATATTTGCAGTGTAACTTGATTGTGTCCTGTAGGTACATTCACCTACTGACAGTTCAGGCTCTGTTATGCAACGTATTACGTATACGTCGCGAGTATATTCTGGATACGTGAACTTCTGGGGGGAAAAAGTCGTTTGAAAAGTAGAATCTCTAGGATTTCTACTGCAATAGGGAGAGCAATGCAGTGAGCTAAACAGAATAACGTTTCTCGAGGACAGGGATATATTTAATGTTTACTTAATTGCGTAGAAAGTGATCATTTCAACAACTTGCAATACATCATAAACAGAGTAGCCATTCATGCCAAATTATGCTGTGGAAATCGACAGACAAACGTGCATGAATCGGATTGATTAGCTGATGAAATATCGCATGTAGACTGCCTGAACTGGTAAATTTACGCCGCCCAGCACACGAAAGAGGCGAATAAAGGATGACAGAACGGTAAAATAATATTTGATTCCACGCTCCATTCACAAACGTAAGATCTGTTCTACCAAACCTAACCTCAACACATATCCACTAAAGATTTGGTTAAGCGCCAGCATTTGACAACGAGGAAAATGTGGACTCAGACCTAGATGCTGATCCACTATACGGTCTTAAATCCCCATGCGGTTAATCTGTTCTAGAGACCACATTGCAACTAAGTGCACGTTTTATAAGCGTCATATAGATGACATTCTTTGTTTTGTTCCAAACGATGCTGATTCCCAGATCATATTAAGTGAGCTCAATAAACCACACTGAACATAAAGTTCACCATCGAATTAGAACATCATGAAAGACTCATTCTTGGACGTCGTGCCTCTTAGTTGATCAGATGAAACAATTCAAAGACCCATTCATAGAAAAAAAAGACGCGGACGGATCAATATACACATCTTCACAGTGTTGTTCCGTTGAAGTAGGAAAGAAATTTGGTGCGTTGTCTGAACAGAACGCAGACCCGCATACCGGAGGGAGTTACGCATATTCGAGAAACTCTCATTGAAGATGGAGTCTGAGAGGGTCATAGGTGAAAATTTGCATAATTAGCCGTAGACTTCCAAACGCGGTCGAGAGTGCCCACCCTATAGCAAGACTTATCGTGTCGTTCGACACCCTCGGTACTGGTGCCACGCCTTAAGAATAGTTTGCCAAAGTTCTCTTCGTCTTCCTGTATCTATTTTCCCACCCCTTGTTGTCAAGCCGGTTACGCTGAGAGAAGCACAATACAGCTGTTGGAGAGGGTGCGTGAACACCTACCGAGATAGATCCGCAACGGTTCGAGAAAGCCCATTTTCAGTGCGGTCGCCTCTCACCTAATCGACACGCGCCAACGTATGTCCGCATGAAGCGTTCCGAATCGTCTGTAAGGTTCGTCAAGCCTGCTTCAGAGATATCAGAGTGCGAATGCTATGAACGATCTGGACTGTCGCCAACATGTTACACAACCCTTGCCCATGGGCCTAAAAACAACTCGTACAAACCCTCCAGCTCCCTTGACCAACCATTCCACATTCACTTGAAACCCGAGCAACCTTGACATAGACGAACGCATGCACGAACAACCTTATCCTCTTGCAGCAAACTGTTCCTGAAGCGGTTATTGAACTCATCGGTTCCGAATTGAATAGCGTAATAGGCCAGTGAACATAAAAAATTCACGAAATAGATACCAAGATTCGCTTTTACAGATCAAGACCCGAGCACGTACTGAACACAGTCAAACAATTCATCGACTTCCAACGGAGGTCACGCTATACAAACAAGAGAATGATCCCAGATTTTCCAGGCCAGTAACCCGCATTTTAGGGAATTGATTCTAAAATCCTCAGACCCCATCGCTGCAGCTGTCATTGATACGAATCCTCTTCTTTGGTCAGTGTTGGCAAGACCATAAAATCTTATTAAGAACGTGATGTCACACTCGAACAAAACAGAAGATAATCCAAATGCATTGGGAAGTACGCCTGAGTGAAATGCTTGTGGAGAAACCTCAGTAACCTAATCACCATCACTTCATGATGAGATTTGAATGTTGTTTCACGATGCTCTACCTCAGACTAGAAACCTACGATCGGTTTCATTAGGCAAAGATAAATCGAAGGGGATTCGGACTAGTAACTTTCATGCTGTAACATATTATGGGTCCTACAATCACCGTCTAGGACAGCGACAATCACGACACAGCCTGACTTGATCATTTGAACCCATGCGTTTTGGTCAACGCTACGCGCGATGAGGTGGCGTGCCAGTTCATTCACATGGGTTACATACTGTCCCAATGCGGCAGTTACTTTTTAATATAATAATAATAATTGAGAACGCAACTTCAAACTAATTAGCAAACCCAACCCACGATTGATGAACAACATGGAACACTGTATCCAGGGTTGATGACAGACGTATTGCTAACGGATCGATGAGGGACGGTTAACTCGTGACCAATCGCATACAGTGTAGCCTGTTTGCTATTTTTACGCTGGCGTTCAGTTGACGGAAAAATAACTCTGGACTTTCGACGAATTGTGCTAACCGAAAGCGCATATGCAGCATGCGCGCACACACACACACATGCACACGCAGCGGATTGTAGTCGGACCTAATTTTAGTGGCGAATCACGCGCTGTGATGTGAGGAAAAAAATTGCTGGTATGATGTGGTGACTAGTTTTGGATTGTGATAAGCCTCTTTTACGTGCTCCCTTACAGGAGGAGCACGTTGACTTTTGTTCTATTCTAAATGTCCCTGGATGGTAAACATCGAACCGACTGAGATGGTGCATTGCTATAATGAGGCAGTCGTTAGAGGAAGGCACATTAACAGTGTCGTTTAAGTGCCTCACTGTGTTATTCTTCAAACGGGTTGTTGTCAAATGGTTCAGGTTAGAGTGTGCACACTGAAACGAAAAACTGACGTATCGGTCTTTAAATTATGCTGGGCCACACAAACAAATTGTGGAAGAACCTGAATTTTCGTAAATGGGAGGGGACACCGCTGAGCAACCTAACAGGATTGAAACAGATTCGCTGATAGAATGTCAAAACTGTCATTAGGTTCATAGCAGTCCACAACCATAAACATGCTCTGAACTGCAGCTGATAGCCTGATCGAATAGCTTAAAGTTACCTCGTATGTACCGTGCATAGAGCGGTTTATGTTCAGTTTGAGACTGAAAATGGATAACGACAAGAAACCCAACTGCAGGGTACATATAACCAGTGAAGCGTGCACCGAAACTGATCGAACAGGATGTTTACGTAATGCTTGAATGTTAGAAAACGCACAACATTCGGTTTAAACTACTGCAGAAAATCCATCATTAGCAACAACTAGCTTGCCTAATCGATCCGCCTTCTACAATCCTCAATCACGTAGATAGTAAAACACAAGTACAAAGAACAGCGTATAAGGGTCAGACGCAAGCAGGGAGGATCCAATGTCAACCTGGATAGCTTTGAGTACACAATTACAACCGACGCGCAGAAACCGATTGAAAATTCCGTGAATTTGAAAAGCCAGTAATCACCAATGGGCTCGATGCACTCAACCGCGATTAATGAAGAAGCTGCATGGTAACCAAGCTAAATCGCTGTGACTAACTCGGACAATACGATTGACAAGCATGAATCAGGTGATACTTTCATCTACGGCCCATTTGATTTTCTGCAGATTTGGGCAGGCTGACGTGGGATTGGAGAATGTCGTATGGCAGGCACCTTCGTTTGTAGTATATCACGATTTGTACATGTGGGAACCAAAGGGCAAGTCGAAATGCCAGATAGATGAGGGGCCAGGAACTACTATTGGGAACGTGTATATGTGCTGTGTGACGTGTCACCAAGGTGAATTACGATGTACTGTAGCCTAACGGATGCGGGTACAGGTCAGACATGCAAAACAGTGCTCTTTCGGTTTTCATATGCTTTATAATGGATTTCGTGCAATAAACAACTCCCCAAGCCAAACGCCTTTTTGCGGTCACAGCAGAGCTTTTAGTAATTAGGACACATTCCTTCCCTTCTTTTAAGCCCCGGTTAGGGATTAGTCTTCTTTTCTTAACTGAATGACAATTAAACATAGGTATGAACCATCGCTCTGCTGTTGTCTATGACGATAGTGCTTTGTGGCCAAACCCGAACAGAAGAGTGACCACGGTCCCGATTAAGGCTAAAATAGGTACTGGTTTTCATAAAAAAAGTCTTTCTCACTAAAACGCGTAACCTAGAAGACCAAGGTTGTGATTTGTTAATCAATAACACATCGACCCACATGGCACGAGTTGCTCTTCTAGTGTTGCTTTACAACCATCCAACCTAACTGGAAGTCAGTAAACCACGCCAATGACCGGTCAGTTTGTGATGACTGGAAGCGATTTCTCAGCCCTGCCAATGTATACCTATTAGAAACGGTAGATTAAGAATATAGGACTAACGAGGGATAGAAAGGGTCCGAAGGTACCCTTCCAAAAACAGCTGTGAAAATTTACACGTTGCACAATATTGTCAATGAGAGAAAACGACTCATTGTGAGAAATACCATTCACAGTTAGCCACCGGGACAAACTGGTCTAAAAACGTGGCAAACAGGGCATTTGGGGTGGTGGTGACGCGTACAATTAGGCATTGCTTTACGGGTGGGATCGATGGCTGTTAACAAGCTGAACGTACCGGGCTAATTTTACTCAACGGAGCATGAAAGTCAATTGTTTGAACAATACGAAATGCTGCCCAACAGCCGGATTTATAATAAAGACGGAGCAAAAAAGGCGTCATTGTGCGAATTAGTTGAAGAAGGAATGATCAGTTTTGACTGCATACATATATATCTATGTGGAGAAAATCACGTATTCGTCAAATCACAAATGAGCATAATTAAAAAAAAACATTGCGTCTTCTCTGTAACAAACCAAGTCATTGCCAAATACTTAATTCTGCCTCATAGTTTGTCTGACTGGGGAAAAATATACGGGACACGTTGTCGATAGCCAATTGGCCACACTTGACACAATCCGAAGCGATCAATTGATCCAATTTGGCCTGTAAGATAATAGTCGAAAAAGAAGGGGCGAAGTGACAGAAAGTGCACCAATCTGGTCGAGGTCTGCATACATAGAAAAAACAACGATATCAAATAGTTTGGCATAACATATAACAGTGACTAGACATGTGGGCTACTGGTCAGACACGTTATCACAATATCAATCGCAAGGGTAAAGTTCAAGTCAACTGTCAAATATCGGTTTGATGGTAACTAAAGAAATACATTGACATACGTACATACGCCGGCCACCACATTCGTTATCAGTGGGAATTGGTCACATGACAGAAAATGACCCTCGAACCAATACGGTGACTAAAACTGTCAGCAAAAAAGGGAAACTGTACGAGATAAATAATAGTCTAATTATGTTAAAGGAAAGTGGATATTCCTGATTACCGGTACATAGTAGAGAATGGTGCCCATAACAGTGTAGGAGCTGGTAATGCATGTAACGTAGGTACACAACGCCTGAAATACATGAAAGTCTTGGTGCCCAATCATATTATTATTTGTTAGGTAATCTTAATTGATAAATGCATCACCACCAATTGATAATCACTGTCGACCTTGCTGGCTGTCTAAAAACCACTTGCTGTAATACATAATGGATCGAATGCAGCGAGTGACATTGGGCACGTCAAACCATGTACATATGGTCGACCATCATATATTACAAGATAATATGATAAGAACACTCTCGTCTTTTAGCAATATATGTCCCTCGACCTTTCTGAACACCGTATGAGATGAATTCTAGAAATTTAGTCTTTTAGCAATATACACAGTTGAATCTTACGGAACACGAAAATCTCCAGTTCCAAGTCGATCAGCTCAAGCGAACGCGAACCGAGCAAATGTAACGAAAAGTGCACACGCCATTGGCTCAGGTCACATCAGAACGATCTCACGTCCAGACAACCTATAAAAAACGGCCTGGTAACTACAAAAATGATCGGGTGATGACACATGCCCGGTTCTTAAAGCATCAGATGTTAATATGATCGTGTAGCCTAGGGGCAGCGAATCCCTTTGGTCTGGTCGTATAAACTTTGCTTCCGCCATTTTCTGCCGTTGTGTAAAATTCCATCCCTACAAAGACCATTCGAACTGCCTTCTGACAAGATTCGTTCACTTGTTGTTAGAAACGGTTGATATCGGCCGGATAATGTCGTGCGCTTTGACATGAAGCATGTGTAGTTTCAGACCATCATGCCAGTTAATGGAAATATTTGTATTCGGCTTAACTGTGAATCACACCACCGCAGCAAGAAAAGGTCATAAATATAATATCAACTGTTTCCTAATCTGCGAAGGCAACAGTGAGACGTGCTGATACTACGTGACACCCAGGGCACTCAGATAATCACTGTGGTTTCTGTATCATCGGGTGCTAATAGTTTCCACACCAACGTTACCACAACAACAAAGTTACGTGACTATCTTTGTTACCAATAACGGGTAAAGGTTGCTCGATAAAAAATGCCACCAAACCCCAGAAAAATACACCGGGAACGAAAAGTTCAAGCGAAAATAACCTGAATATCAACCGATGATGCACCATCACCTGACCGAAACGCTTTGAACAGCTCAGTTAGTTCGGCTTCTTGTTCGGAAGTAATGTATGATTGAATCTGTAAATAAATTAACCGTAGAAAATGTAAGGGAAAACTGCTAGACAGTTACATCGGAGGCATTTATGGAATGTGCACTCTAAAAACGTAGACTGAGATACGGGTGAAAATAAACTTTTTCCACAGACTAACAATAAAGTTACACTTGCCCAACGTGGTTGCTGAGAGTTGTTGACCGCTTTGCCTAATTAGCAGATCGTATAACCGGCAGAATGAAACAATACTATAACTCCCCACAATCTCGTCAGAAAAATCAACATATTAAGAAGCGCGAAACGACACTTCAACAGCGCCACGGTACACTTTCACTTCGAATGACTGAACGGTGATGTCCACGCACGGGTGTTATACGATGACAAAAAAAGACCCATTTAGATCACCGGCCGATCAGTGTTTATGTGGTAAACGGATGTGGCTGGCCGGGTAAATCGCTCACATGCGGGAAAGCCATGTGGTGTAATCATCTGAATCATTTAACATACACTGTGTACACTAATTTGGGCGTAACCGTTAGTACACAGTTTGACGCAGTATTTATTACTTGGCGTGAAAAGCAGCATTACTAACAATCGATCAGGATAAGTTGGTATTTTTATAGACTGTTGACCCACTACTACGAAAGAAAAAAGCATGATTTGTATAATTCAAACAAACCTTTCTAAATTTTGTTCATCTACCAACAGCATGAATAATTAGACATGAAGAAAACTTCCCTCACGGCAACCGTAGTAGTGCATCGCTGGTAGTACATGTTAGGAGCCTACAACTGCATTTAGTACAAATCTCTTTGTCTCTTCTCATCTTCCGTCCCTGTTGCGAGACATCAGATCATCTATCAGTTGAGTGAACAGGTTTAATTAAGTAGTTATTATCAAGATGAACGTGTGATATAGTGGAAGAACATATGGACGACGAACATAATAAGAACGCACGGCTCTTACGTTGGTGACGGACACAGTGTTTTCTGGCAGCATCTAATCAGTATTCACAAAACACCAGGGACCGAAAACATTGAAGCCATAAATTCGAATGTGAACATCGTGCGTAACACACTGACACGGATTCAGAACAATGCGCATTAACTCGCTCGTGTGGATGGAACTGAACCGTTGGCCAAGGAGGCTGGTGACCTGTTTACGTCTGACCGAGCCTCTGAGAACATTTCAGCCGTGTTAGTCCGACAAGAAGTAACAACACATTTTGTAAAACATTTGGCAGCCAAAATTTGCAAGGTAAAACCCATAATTAAGAGAATCGAGCACTCGGACGAAGAAAACAATATGAGGAGGGTTATCAATCGTGTGTGTTCACGCCGCTTTTTTGCGCTGTCACGATTCCTCATGAACACGAGAGAGACAGAACTATCCGCCAACTAACAACCAGTCAAGCGAAATTAAAAAGAACCTTTAGCGAGGAAGCAGCGTGTTAATCTGGCAACCTACAACGTGGCAAGCTATGAAAATACCAACTTAGATACATGCGTTTGGGGAGGAACATACGCCATTTACTTGTTAAACGGTGTAGAGTATGGTTAGGAAGTTTCAGCAAACCAGAAGCGTTTATGACGCCTCATGGGATAGCTGATCACCAAATGCCACCGATACTAACCGTCAGAAGCGTATTCTTTGGTTGAGTGAAGAGTGTTCTAAGTTAAAAATAACTGTGCAGAAAGAGCGTTATTTCAAGCCTTCTCATGGAAAGATAAGAAAAAAACCGTATGCACCTATGGATAAACATGAAGTGTTCTCCTCGTAACGTCTGGTTAACAGTGACAGTTGTTTCAATCTTTTCGTCCAGGGAATTATAAGTTGACTGAATAGTTTCGTTCAAAAACCAAGTGTTTAGGAAACATTCAACCGACGTCAAGTTTCCGGCATTTAATTCCAAATCCGTGGCTTAGAGCAACAAGAATAAGACTCATTGGAACATGCATTTGCGATAACAGTATAACAGATGCGGTTCATATTCTGTGAATACTGTGTTTTGTATTAGTTTAAGTCACTCCAAGTTAACGTCTAATGGAGCATAGGATCGATTCAAAATGTGGACCAGGGTGAAGCTGCTACATATTATCCATTAGAGGTGCAAAACTGTACCAGTATCACCTTCAAACGACCACAAAAAGGAAAACCAAATGACCATTAATGTGTCCGAAAAATAATCTGTCGGATTTTGTTATCATGCAGCTAACATAAACCTTAGGTCAATCGTGATAGACTGAGAATGTTGAACTAACTAAGACAGATACTTACACGAGAACACAATCTATTTACTGTAACGACTCTGTCGAAGGCTGTGACGTTGGCTTAGGCGAATACTTTCAGGTGAACAGAACAAAGGTGGATATACTGGACGTCTGTTAAGACATGAACGGCCTAATGTTTCAGAGGCAGCAATGACACATTCTGAAACTATCTAATATTTTGCGGATGACCTTGTCTTACGTCTAGCTCACAAACCTGAACACTCTTAAGAGGTTTGTGAGAACAGCAACTGCTGGTAAAGACAACGTTGACCAAAACGCTAATCGGTCAAAAGTTGCGGGTTTAGTGCGCAGTGTTCCAGCGGCGTTCGATGGAACCTTCTACGTACTGCTGAAGTACGAGCATTTTGAACCGTACGCCATGATCGATTGAAGTTGGCAGTATTGAAAATAATGAGACCCCTCCTTTTCTCGTGATAACCCCTTGCTCATCAATCAGTATTGCTGTAGAACACTAATTTTTGTTGTATTCCAGTGAAGGGTGTTCTAAGATGTTTGAACAGACAGCAGTTGTTGACCCAAACGGTAATCGTGTCAAAGTCTCAGTGCTTATTTGGACGTTCCGGTTACAAAGACCTGTATGGGTCAACAGTCGGTGCCAAATGTATTGCTGCGCACTGCTGGCTTATCAACCGTGCAGAAGTGCTAATCGGGATCATTCACTTTTGTTCGATACGATGGGCTGGCAAAAATCGCCTGATTCGCTTCAGTATAGTAAACGCACGTGGTATGACGCATGTATTTAGGGGCTGTCGGTCGTGACTACCAGAAAGGCTCTCAGGACCACATGTGGTCACCAAATCCGGATGCCCCGACGCCGGTGACAAAATTAAAAACGTTCACATACTACTGATAAGATTTAAGTAACTGAAACTGAATTAGCCTAGAATATCGAGAGGCGATGACAGGCGACATCGCACCTCAGGTGCGCCATGTGAATTTTCTGTTGTACGCAGCAATATTGCGACTTACGTTATTCAAATAAAAGAAACACAGCAATGTGTCTGTTCAAAGTACGTAAAAACAAGCACACGATATTGATTGTTACTGACTACACACCGCGCTAGAAACACGCTAGTTGAAGACGAGCGAGCCTCCATCGTGCGATGTGGCCGGCATCGTTGCAGGGCCTAGTAGCTAAATGATGGACAAACGTTAACGCTGTTCAAAATCGGTTGTGACAAAGAAGTTTAGATACAATGATGCTGTCACGTACGAAGTGAGTCCAGCAGTGTACTGATAAGCCTACCCTCACATCATACTTCTAGCACGTGGTGCATTTTTTAAAATCCAAAAACGTGGGTCACCTATCATCCAATTGAATAAGAATGTATCGCATAAGCGGAAGCAAGTAACAACGGACCGCACTTTAAGCAAACATTCAAGGACCATGATGACAATCAGAGTGGTCCGGTCGAAGAACCAGTTACTCCGTAAACCTAAAAAAACTCACCAGTTCAATGAGACAATTTGTGTGGAAGTGATGACCACACGGGAACACGTAGAACGCACGCAAAATCAGAACGTGATTGCAGTGCGCACATCGGCTGTCCATATCCAGTTCTTCATAACTGAAAAGGGATTTCCCAGTCAGTAAAGAGCGTAGAGGAAAAATATATATTACAACAGGAAGCTAGTTCATACTTGCTTATGAGTCACAAAACAGTGGATGTTTCTTGGGCGAAAAACGCACAATGTCTTGGATCCGAAATACAAGCAGAACAGAGAAAGAGTGAACAGGCAGGTTCTCAGCCTGGTCACGAGTGTATCGAACACCTTAGGACAGAAACTGGGGCACTCCTCTCCCAGTGCGCGTCCATAGTATTTTTGAACGTGACATATTCTCTGGGGTTGACTTCGGTGTAAAGGGTCTCCCAATGAGGTATGCCATTGTGTTGAATTCGTTGTGTGTCCACTCCGAGTGCAAAATGCGTACTTATGGACAGCCACTTTAAGCTTATCTGATCCTGCGATTCCCTTACAACTTTGAGCGAGCATTCGGAGGTTCCGAACATCCCGGAGTGCAGCTTATTCAAAGTAATCGGCTGATCTCTACTGAATATGTTGACAACAATGTACTATCTAGTTCTTCTGTAGAGAACATGCATACCATGGTGATCTGATAAAATGATACCCCTGACCCGTGTGGTGTGCACAATGGACCTTTAGTGTCTAGTGTTTCTACAAGGCCGGGTGGGTATTGACTATATCACTATTGTTGTTACGGGTTGACCGCTTGATGCTGTTCGTGAATTTACCAAGCTGGGTAGTGTCATTTTCATCGTGAGGATAGCGAAAGGATGCGGAAAGTAACAGCACCACATATTCTAAAAATGTAAGGAACAATTTGCAGATTTTGGTAACACTAAGTACTTCGTGAAATGACGTCTGTTTGGCTTGCAGTTTCTCCTTGAGTATATTCCTAATGCCCGATGACACTTGATAAGCGACAGAAAGAAAATCCTGTACCATCTGCCAAGTTCACGGCCGGACGACCATGTGTACAGGGATGAAAAAAACATGTCTAATTCAAACATTGGAGATGGCTGTCTGAAAAATTGCAATCTGCTTACCTATAGCGAAGACAGTCCAACTGTTTGCGAAGTGCGTTCGTACTTTGCATGGTCACATGCATTTCTCTCTTCACTTCCTCAATACGCTGATGATAGGAATCCAGTGCACTGCAGATGGCGTCCTAAAAAAAAGGGGACAAAAAACGGATCGTAACGCGCAATGGAATCTGAGTCGTTGAAAAACATGAAAGTCCCCGGTGAACAAACGCACACTTAGAGGATGCACCCGATTACGATGGAGATCAGTGTTTCCCTACAAATTGAAAGTACATTCCTCAGTAAGCGGAATTTGAAAAGAAGTACGATGTTTGCGTTTCACCTCCGTTACCGCTCATCGCTAGTGCATATCTATACCATGGCCAAGGGATGAACTTCACGCATACGTCCTCATGAGGCATGCGAAGCCATAGTTACGCCATCCACCATATAAAAGACAGGATCGACAGATCACAGTCAGAACACTGAGATTGTTTGGACGTCTCGGGAGAAGAAAAGTCAATTGCCCCAATCAGTCACAGCGAAGTCTTTGTGAGTGAGACCTTCAGTCGGAAATGATCGCTTGGAACGACACTTCCAAAATATCACGCGAATACAGAGATGAAGTCAAAAACACTCAGTGGATCACCCGCTCATTCTACCTCTGTTGTTCATCAATCGCACCTTCCAAATTTTCTTAACCCTCACACGCTTTCGGAAATGAAGTCGTATTAGTCCCCCCACTAACGTAAAGCCTCCATAATGACCCGTGCAAGCAGCACATCAGTCAACACTCACGTGGACGATACTTTGAGATCCACTTTAGCATGACAGTGTTCGGGTGAAGCAACCTTCAAATCAGCCCGTAATCCTTTTCTCTTCCTGCTCAAGCCTCTACGGCATTTATTTTGCTGAAGGCAGGCCCCAATTTTGTACTGTACGACAGCGCGCAAAAGCTCAGCCACGATGCTCAGGTTGACAGGCAATTTCAAAAGGAGATACAGGAACTATCCTGCTGACTTCAACTGAGGCGCAGTCGCAGCTTTCAATCAAGTAAAAATTAAAGTCTCCATTTAACCAACTCACGCATACGCTGATTCGAACATCAACAAACTCCGGATTTCTCGAGCTTGCACCTCATGATAATCATCGAATACGCCGATACATCGTCGATGGCAAATGACATCATTGGCGGTTTGAGATAAATCTGCAATGGAGAACCCTGCAGTAATTAACTCGATGAGTACTAAATAGGTAGTGAGATGGTCGAATGAACAGAGACTTCATTCGAGACTTCCGGCGAGGCATCGGACCTCAGCTGCCAAAGACACATTACAGAAAAATACGCGGTTTCTATCACGGATTCTCAACCACTGAAGTTGAAGTTTTAAAATCTGTACATCTACAAAATTAACAAGTAACTAATCTGGCGTATTGCGACAATTTTTTCACCACTGTATAAATCAACATTCAACGGGAGTTCAGAGGACGACAGTCCTTACAAACAGACTTAAAGGTGCATACCAGTCACAATTCAGGAGGCCACCAATCAAAATCGTTCGAGTCGAGAATGTACTGGCGTGAGATGGGTTAGGTCAAAAAGAATAGCTTCGCAAATATTGTATCCATCCTGTATGAAGCGGAAAATCATGCCTTAACACACTCAAACATGAACAGGAATGATCGCCGTTACGTGTACACGAACCCACAATCTCGTAACAAGTACTGAGTGTTGGTCATACGGACAGCCATCACCAGCACATAGACATGTAGCTCAACATTGAATCACAACTTGAATATGAAACTATCGACTTTAGCTGTAGACAGGGAATCCAACAAATGTGCACAAGAACAGAACACAACCTCTTCCGAATCTGAAGAACTAGCCTAACATAAGTTCCATTAACACTTTCTCAAACAATCTTTTAGCAACCTACATGAAGTTAAGGCGATGTTAGAAACATGTTCGGAAACGAGGAGAATGAAAAGCGGACTGTACACAGTACGGTAGGGGCAAATTCAACGGGAACACTGTCTTCCCAATTTTCTCTCGGACGGTCTTAATTTCCGAGCTCATAGCGTGGCTCCGCAGCTCAGGTGGTAGAGCGAATGCAGCGTTGAGGCATGCTATTTTTGTCGCCGGTTCGGATCCAATCGAAGTCAATTTTTCACAAATTGGTCTCATCTGAAACCATACATCTGTTAAACTACCTACCAGTAGTAATATTTTTATGTTAACCAGTGGCGTTGGTGGATTCCAGCGCGAACTGTTTGAGAAATCCTGACGGGGAAGTCAATCTCCTGGATCATTTGGTGCATTCCATATGAGACTAGTAAACGCAAGTTTCTTATTCACAGGAGATGATTTAGACTTCAAATCCACCGTGTCCACTACTTTCTGAATGAAACACGTTGAGAACTATTTTGGATATGTACAATTTGCTCTGCCGTGCTATGGCCAAATAGCTCGCGGGTTTGTTCTAGTTCATTGGTACAGTACAGTCTCCGAGACACACCTCCGTTAATTGAAATGATCCAAGGCTTACACTGAAAAAACCACTCGATGTCGTTTCGCTATTTATGAACATGCTTCTACAAATGCCAACTGGCAATCTATGCGATTCTGTTGAATTGAACAGTAAAAATGTGGGCATCACAAAGGACAAACCGAGAGAATAACTGATGCTTTGCGTTACTAACGTTTACTGCACGTTTAGAAATGAAACCTACCGACATAAAGGTGCAGTGACAATGTGCTCACCTTCGTCTTTCATAGCTGACGTTTCTATAGGTGCCCCAGATTAGCGAGCACCGTCCTAGCCTTGCCTTAGACATACGCGCTTCTACTTCATTCCCCACACCCGTAAATCGTATTCCGAAGTATTCAGCAGACAGCGAAATAGCGTCTAACATTGCTTATGCTGCTTGAAAGTTTTCAAACAGCAACACCTTATCGTCCGCATAATCAAGATCAGTCAATCTTACATAAAGCAGACCGCCCACGCCGGCACACTATAAATACGTTAATCACTCAATATTTCGTCTATGACAAAACTGAACAAAAATTGTGAGAATGGACAGCCTTGAAGTACGCCGCTCATGGTGCTGAGATTGTCAGAAAGCTCAGTGTAAACTCTAACCTGGGCTGAGGTATGGGAATAAAGCGCCCACAGTATGCTCACATACTTGTTCGGTACACCCATGTGTTTAAGCGACCCTAAAGGTGTAGATTGATGCACCGAACCGAACGCACTTTCACAGTCAAGAAACGCGGCGATTGGTAGCCGGCGGTGAACATGACGATGCTCCAGAATTTGATGAAGAGTAAAAATGTAGCCTGTACATCCCCGCCCCGGGAAAAGCCTTGGCAGTTCTTCCGCAATGTTTACCTCCCGAACTGCAGTGATTAGACGAAGTACAATGGATGCCAAAACCCCGGAAATGACCGGGCTCACACTAATTTCCCTGTGGCTTTCGTAAAAGCCCCTGATACCTTTCTTGAATATACGAAATATTAGCGCCCAACCGCAGTACGGAGACTAACCAGTTGAGTGTAGTTAATGAACGAATTACACATTATAAACGCTTCCTTTCAAGAAAGACTCTACGGCCGAAGTTATCACAAGAAAGTTGAAAAATTCAATCGAAACGAAAAACTTTGCAGTTCAGTTGTGCATGAGTTTCCGTTCAACACCCGTTATCATGTCACAACTCAAAGACAGGCTTCCATGTTTCACCACCAGTTACTGTGTGTACTATTCTGTTTGCTCATTTCGAGCACAATACATTGATCGCACTAAAAGGTGATTATCTGACAGACAGTATGAATGTCATCTTAAATGGCTGAACAGTAGTGTAAGTTACGCGGTTTCAAGCGGCACTGATGTTCATCTGACCAACTGTAATTGTCCAGTTAGTAGGAAAGGTGTCTTTTAGGTTGTCTACCAAATGTCAAGAAATCGACCCAACATGATGAGATTCCCAATGTTAACTGTTGTCGAAGCCATTAATATTGACATACGTGACCCTCACCTCTGTGCTCAGATGAGGTTCTCGCGCGATCACTTTGTCTTCCGTAACCTATAATCACTTAAACTCATAATTCGGAACAATGGTGGCAAACACGCGATCCATAATCTTCACTGGACTATTTCCTTACTCATCCTGGTTACCGTTTTCATATTTAGCGCGGAGAAAGTAGCCTGAGGTTCGAACAGGAGAAACAAGTCTTGTTTACCAACTAACTGCCCCAATGACACATCAATGCGTATTTTTGGAACCATTTGAACACCACTTCTGTTAGAACGTACTTGTGTAATACATTCTCACCCGATTCAGCGATTAAACTACGATACCTTTGCTTTCGAAGAGGGGAAGAGTTGGGAATAGTGGTGGTGTTGTTTGTAGCTCGGCGAACATATCAATACCAAAGAGGAAGAGTTTTCAACCGGAAATCATAAGGGACTTTCCTCAGACATTCAGCTTACACAAAGCAGATGTAGGGAATTCAGCTGCCAAACGCTTGTTGTTAACTCGATTATTTAATAAAAACCAGTGTTAATGCGATGTGTAGTCAAACACTAGAGAAATTATTCAGAAGTAGTCCTGGTAATAGCACTCGAACAGCAGATACTGTAGTTCGGTAGTATACACTGATTGACCGATCCATCTGTGTATCAAACAAAATACTGATCGGACGTCTACAGAGTCACTATCATCACACAGCAATACATCAGTGGTTCTCACTGATGTTTAACAACCATACAAGAATGAAAAGAAAGAAAGCCCCTTTAGGAAGAAAAAAGGAGAAGTGAAGGGAAGCGGACGTGATTACCGAAAATAGATACGTCAGTGTTCAAACATTCGAAATAAAGGCACACACACTCCACGAACAAAAAACCGAGCTGTACGTAGAAGCACGACGTCATCAGTAAAACAACTTCTTTACAGCCTTCATGGATCCCAGTCACTGAGTGAACTCATTACATGAAGAACACGGCCAAACGAGAACAACCACGTTTACAGCATTCGCACCGAACATCTCCAGTCACCGATCGTGAGAGTCACGAGGTCCCTAACCTGGGAGAAAAATCCGACCTACAGTAACCAATCCCTCAGTGCACGACTTCACTTGCCAATGCCAGGTCATCATCTGTCCACCTATCGTCTTACACCAGTCGGCAGAGTGCTCAGTGTGGCATACGATCGGCTGGTATCCTCAGCATTCGTCTAAACATGTGTAGACGTGAAGATTGAACGAAAGGACTCACGTGATAGTCATTAATAAATACTCGCTCCCTAACTCCTCGGTTGATGTAACTCGTTGGTGCCACCCGACGGGAGCGATCGAACGCAGACATCGATGGTCAGATGGATGGGGAAGGATCATGTCTTCCGCTCTGAGTGGACAGGTTTTGGTGCCACAAAGTTATACACGGACGCAGCCGCATTGATAGATTGGATTCGTGTTAATAGTAAACATTGTGTCGTCGGCTTGGCAGGTTCTGTTGGGGTCAGTTCTAGACGCCGAAGCGTCAGAAATCTTTTCGTTGTGTCTGCTTATGCTCCAAATGAATGTAGTGACATCGGCGTCAAGGACCTCTTCTATTCGGATCTGGCCGCTCTCCTCCGGTCGACACGTGGTGCTGATATAGTCGTTCTGGCCGGAGATATGAACGCCCAGGTCGGCCGCCTTGGTGAGGCCGAATCTCGTCTAGGTGGCAGGTTTGGGATAGCATCACATCGGTCGGACAACGAAAGACGACTATTGCAGCTGTGCGCTGAGCATAAGCTGCTGTTAGCAAGCACCAGTTTCAGGCATCGTGCACGTCATTGCTATACTTGGCGCCCTCCCTCTCTGAGTCAGACCTGGTCTCAGATAGACCACATAGCTGTTAGTTATAGGTGGCGGGGTTCCAT
>QNGE01000258.1:0-114765 GCA_008508345.1 Paragonimus westermani
CGAATAACAACAAAGCTGAGGCTTTGGAAAGGACTTCGGTGAAAATGTCGAATTGAAGAAAATAAACACTCTCGCGATGACACTGTTTGGGACATGGTATAACCTCAGAAAACGTAAATTAACTGCATTAATGAACACAGTACCCACTGTTTCCAGAGTTACTCTCTTGCATTTCTGAGCATGCGACGTGAAAGCGGCTGATGTAATATTTCCCCGAAGAACCAAACACAGTAAACCCTTTCAGAAAGAATGATTTTCTGGGGAAACTTCTAAGAGTGAACGAAAGATATTTTAATATTATGGAACACGGTCAATATGAGTACAACACTGCTTCCAAAAAACCAACAAAACAACTGGAAGCGCTTATGAGAAATAGTAAGGTTAGGTTTTGCGAACTTGTTTACAATAGGAGTTCCAAGGGGAAGTATATAGTGGACTAAAGCTCGTTTGCAAGTTCACATTAGGAAGATTCAACCTATGGGTAATGACAAAGGTTCACATGTCGAGATAAAAACCGATGATACATGCACGCTGTTCGGAATGACAGACAGAAAACAAACAACACAGTAGTCATCGTTACAGCTCTCAACGGCCGCGGTTGTGCAACAACGTCACTTCGCACGACTGGCTTTCTCTGTTCTGTGCAATCAGCCAAGATTGGCATTGACTCCCTCCAGTCACCAAAGCAATATACGACGATAAGGTTAGCCGTTCTTGTTCACTTGAAACACTCTTGCTTCCATATCAGAGAACACCTTGTAGTTGAGCCGATGAAACTATGAACAATTCACTTACACTAATGAAAGACTATAATTGAAGAGCATCGCCGTAAAATTCCAGCGACCATTTATAGGCGCTAGTTTGATATGGAATCTCCAAACTCAGGATTGTGAACGAATTTACTCACATATGTCCACGCCAAACCAATCGGGACCTGCGTATTATCAGTTTGGTTCAGTTGACACAGCTAAGCCGAATCACGCTCCCCTCATGGGTCAGCTGAACAGGTCTGAAGCTAGGTACCTGGTACAAGTTCGGAACGGACCATGTGTAGAGGATGTTCACGGACAGCTCGTGTACTTCGGTAATATACTCTCTGGTTGACGCAAAACGAATCTAAGCGTAAACCGGCAAGATTGTAGTAGTGTTCCACCCTAGGAAAAGCTGGACCTATTGAAATGCGTCCAAATGACTTCTTGTGTGGTTTTCATAGAGGTCTGAGTCTTTGAAGGAAGTAACCAGAACAAAGTAATTACGTATTTCATAAACACTCCCGATTGGCAGAATTCCTTCGAAAGAAGGAGTGTCGTACGGAAGTTTCAACTTGTTGTACTTGAAAAGATTACAGAAATTTCGCGGTGAACGTGAACAAAATCGTGAGCACTTCTGTAATCGTAAGCAACCTCATATACATCTCCACAAATAACTTCATATCAATCCACAAATTCGTTGACCAAGAAGAAACGGAATGACGAAGCATTGGGTTCCATCACTGGAATCTTTTATAGCGACGGAAAGCGTCACACAGACATGAAAACGAACTTCACGATATTCGACTGATTGAGCATACCCCCGGATTAGACAGATGTGGGCCAGATCAGGAAGCACCTACTTCAGAGGCCTATAGATAACAAGTCAGTTAACGTGTTATTCCACGCAGCCAAGAGACACAGTTTGCAACTCATTAAGGCATTACCAACTGTGTATGTGAGCCAGCCAGCAGCCGTCTGTATACACTCAAAAGTAAGTACCCGCGGACTTTGTTTGTAGAAAGTGAGGTTGTGCGCAACATTATTTAAATCGATAGGTACGTCTTTCACACTACTCAAGAATTGACGTTTGGTGGCCCCGTATGGGGAGCGGTATTGGAGGTTGAGACATATTGAATAGCTTACCTCCAAATTGTCTTCTTCCTCTTCCAGTAGGGCCTCCAAGATTGTACTGCATTGCTGCCAACAAAGAAGTAAACAATGGACTAGAACCAGTCAGAAGATTAGCCAAATAGGGTTGCGTATAGGCAAAACCAGTTCATGAACTCGAAAAAGACATCATTTTTAGAACGGGGTAAGCTGGAAACACAGTCAGGGCGTTGGGGTCAAATGGAGAGGATCCTAGATGTCGGAAGGGTACAGGTCAAAAACCATAATGCTAAATTCGGACGGGGGCAGAAACATGAGGACACGGAAGTAACTCACTTCATACATTTCCAACTCAATCATCATTCGCGAGAGCGAGATCAATCCAGAGTTTGGGATGCCTGTCAACTGTAGTAACAAGAAAGAGAGCCCTTTGCTGTAGACTGTGTTCAAAAATCATCCGATTTATTTCAAGTGAAGTTTACGATGAGAAATACAAAGGGGAAACTAAGCTGGTAAAACACGCGGATATTGGGGACGTTCAACAAAAAAAGAAACAAACAAGCACCGTTTTAAGAAATACTCTACTTTCAATCAGGACTCACTTCTTCCAAATCTAGTTTCTCCAACCCCGACTCTTCTGTCGCATCTGTTTGTGCACTGTTTTCCTGGCCTATAACGTCACCAACTGTCACTTGCAACTGTTGCGACCCGTCCAGAACCGTCTTCGAACCTGAGCTTCTATGGTCTTCATCTAACACCTTTTGCAGTTTGGTCCACCAGAGATCTAAGCAGCGCTGGACAGCCTCACGAGCGGCCTGTACAGAGAATGTTATTAGGCAACAAACAGTCAGGTAAAGCAATGTTGAATAGCGCAATGGGATGCACATCGGTCATCGCATGACTGATGGATACATGACGTTTGTAAACTTACTGGTGAATCAGAAGCACCTGTAAAGTGATTTGATTAGCTAACTGAATTTCGTCGGCTCTGAGTCTAGGCCTTCAAATTAACGAAAAGTCTAATGAAACTAAATGAAAGCATGGGAAACACTTTTCCTGTATTCATTGTTGAAGCTGGTTGTCACTACACAAGCTGTAGTTTTATTTGACGACGGAGATAGTTCACGGTCAAAACTAGAAGTCCAGCAAACCGTGCTAAGTAAAACAAAATAATCCGTTTCGAAAAAAGTACTGAAAACCTTCAATTCCATCGATCTATCTTTCGAATACGAAGAATGAGTAGCGCGGATAAAGTGGCTCCATAGAACGATTAACGCACCGTGAACTGAAATGAGACGATTAGGTGGCTAGTTTGGCCATTGGTTAAGCAGACAACAAAAGGAGGCGCAATCGATAACCGGCACGCATCGCGAATGATACGGTGGGAAGAAGAGCTAGTAAACTGTATACCGTAAATGATTTTAAAAAAGGAATTAAACTACGAAAACATCCGAATTCTGAGCATCTTTATAGGAAAGTGAGCCCGTTTTTAGCTTCCCCGAGCATCGGTAGAATAGAGAATTCGTGTTCTATGGCAGTACTGTCACAGGCTCCACGTTTTTCAACACCTTTCAGTATCCGCCAGAAGTCAACCCATAGCCGGTGGAACGACGATTCAAGTCCCCCCTTCGAAACCATGACAGCATGTGATCCAACCTAAACATAGAGGTTGCCCTATGCAACTACAAGTCCAGCTTCAGTGCTAAAAGCAAAAGGCACTTGAACAAACCACAAAAAAACTGATAATAGACACACAATAAGTGAGAAAGTTTCTTAAAAGAGAAATATCACAAACTGAAAACTCACTTGGGCATCGGCTGTGACAGTGAAAAAGTTGGCAGATGCTAACCAAGCTTGCGGATTATTTGGATTGGTTCGGGTAGCCGCCTCGAAGGCTTTTTGGCATTCGACCCTGGCCTCAGGAAGATCACTGAGCGATGGGGATAAAATAAATTACCGGGGAAAAGGATGCAACAGGAACATGAAAACAGACATGACATTTTAGTCAGTAGGGTGAGACACGTCGTAAGCAGACACAGAGACAACGTGTTGATACGATTACGTTACAATTATGATGCAACTGGAACCATGGCGCTTTGATGGGTCGTAGTCTAGGTGGTTGGCCATGGCAACTTCAACGCCTGAACAAAGCACTTCTGTGAGCATATGGATGGATTATTCGGTCGAATTCCACTGTTACGCTTCAATAAGTGAAGATTTAAATTGATGATGTACAGTACTACATGAATTAAGGGAACTGTCTGAAATTTGATCCCCCTGCAAGTATTGTTCACTAAGCACACCGGTCAGTAAAACAAATTAAACCTCTCGGCATCTCCACTTAAGGTGACCGGATTACTGATGAATAGTGGGAGATGTGGTGAATACAGACTGTGCAACAAATTCGTCGAACGATAGTTTTCTCACGTATGTAGAGACTCGGCCAGCTTCTCGGAATCGAATTTCGTACTTGTCTGAGCACACCAAGTGTGCACATCTTGCGTACTGCCTACAAACAAGCATGGATGAGCGTTTCGAGGCGATGATTTAGTAATGCTTGACATGGAGTCAACGGTAAAGGTTACCCTACTACAACAGCATTGGGGCTCAAATTCCAGTACCGGCGAGCATAGACATCATCGTCTGGCTCTAGTAAAAGCAAACTCCAATCTAATGCTTCTTTATGAAAGACACTAGCTGGAAATTTCAGTCGAATGTGGAAACTTCGAGCAATTTTTAGTGGCGTTCAACCGTGCACAGGTTATATCACGTTGAAAAGAATGAGTATGAAAAAGGTCAGAGCAGCGCTGTGGAATGCACTGCCGTAAACAAAACGAATCTCAAACTTCATTGGCAAAAATAGGAACTAGTTGAATAGGAGGAAACAATCAAAGGTGAACCAATGCTTGGGACAAAGTTGACTGGCCCGCAATATTGTTCAGAAGTCTGACTATAGCAAACCCAACTTTAAAGTTGACAGTCAACTTCACAACTGGCAGTCAAATAGACCTGACTACGTAATAACCTAACTTGCACCTAGTTCATCCGATTAGTGAATAGAGTTGTGGAGACGAACTTACCATAGATCGGTCATGTAAAGTTCAGCAATGGCACAATAAGCATTTGACTCTGCCTGTTGTAAGGATTCCAACGTTCTGCCCGAAATGGTCAAAGTTTCCGCGAGCGAAGAATCCTGTGGGAGGACACGAAACATCGTTTGTGGGCGAGAATAAGAAGTATATAAATCAGGGTGTCGACCAACATTTCTATGTAAACATAGCGTACAAAGCAGAAACAAAACATCGTTTACAAGTAGGATGTCAACAACAGATAATGTAGCCTCCATTGCAGAAGCTCCAGGAATTCCGGTTGTACCGAACAATGCAAACAACCGGAGATGACGATAACTGATATGGAAACGTACACAGATACATTCACTGTTCAGTCTCTTAGAAACGAGGCTGGGGAACAAGCGAGTGAGAGTCACACAGGTGCGGTATTCCATCTGTCACTAGAAGCCTTAACCGGTAGACAAATATCTAAAACACAATCATGCAGATGACTTCGACCAACAATTGCACAGTATGGAAATGGAGACACAGTTAGCTTGAATGATACTATCTACGTCTGGACAACAATGATCAGCAAGTGAGCATTAACTAAACCGGGAGGTGGCCTGTTTCAGCTGTGATCGAATGCATTTTGTAACTTCCATACTTTGCAGTACGACAGTAAATGTTCGTATGCACCATAACTAAGTGTTTAGCAACTTCGGTTTTCTCAAAATGCGACAGCAAACAAAGCACGATTTTACAACTAAGCGCTGTAACATAACGTTGAATAGTTGGGCCAAACAGGTTTCGTAAAATTATAGAGCCACCAAAGATGCGATGTAACCATCGGCATTTGGAAGCATGTGATAGTCACTTCGTTTCAGAATATTGGCGCAGCCTTTACTAATGGTATTAACAGAAACTGTAGACTTCATTTCAATTACAGCATTTTCCGACTGTCAAACAGACTCCTTTAGTTACCCTTTTGGTTGCTATTACAAGTACGGCTGGATAGCAAATCAAGAGGGTTATCGGTCAGATTAGATTCGAAAAGGCGAAACAATTCTATCAGAACGATGTTGTTATCAGATTATTGGGAACAGCAGTGTTGGTGATGGCTCGGATTGATGATTCCGATATTCGGTTATTCGCTGAGCTTGGCATATCGTTCGTAAACGTTTCATCGCCAAACGAAATGACATCATTAGTGCATTGTTCTTTGAACGTATAGAGGTCAGCGTGGAGGCTGGTGAAGTATGATGAGTACTGGCTCCTATATATGAAGCTTAGTTGATCTTTTGGTTGGAATTCCGATTAGTTGTCGCCAATCCTGGGACCTCGACGGTCATCTTCTACAGCTCGATTTGCAGTTGAACCTCGACCTGAAATCTGGTAAGCTGATCATTCTTTTGATTCATCATCATCATCATCATCATCATCATCATCATCATCATCATCATCATCATCATCATCATCATCATCATCATCATCATCATCATCATCATCATCATGGACAGCAATACATCAGTGGTTCACACTAATGCTTAACTGTCACACAACCATAAAGAAACAACAAACCCAACATAGGAAGGGAGAGAAGAAAAAAAGAAGGGGACAGGAAGGGACCTAACTACTGAAAATGACTACGTCCATGTTCAAACATTCAGCATCAAGGTGCCTACATCTTGCAAACAAACAACCGATCTGCAAGTGATTGGACCAGTCAGTTCTTTGTTCGTTAACTTCCAGTTGATTAGTTATGCATTATCCAACTTTGACCATCGACCCGATTCGTTCAAGTTGCTCTGTTCCGTTGTGTTTGCATCTGGGCATGAACACGTTTGAATTTCCCTAAGTCTTTGGCTCGCAATGATTCATAGATTTGGTCCAATTTATGGAGTCGGTTTATGAATACTACGGTTAGAGAAATTCTTTTGCATGTTTGGTGTTCGCCCGAGTAAAGACTTTCGCGGCACTCAGATAGAATGTGTGTCCAGTTTGGTTCTCGTGGGAAGAGACCAGCGAAACTTGTTCGTCACGTGATGGCCAATTCGTACTCATGTATTCACGGAAATAACTTTAGCTTCTTTCGGCTGAAGTAGTGTTTTTCGCAGCCATTGTTTTTGATCTTAAATATAACGCTTCTTCTATCAGTGCGTTTGAGTTGCTCTTTTGATTCTGAAAGTATTCTTCATCGCAGTGTTGCCATTGCTATATGGCCAAGCGTGATGTTGTGTGGTGGCAGAAGTCTTGCTGTCATTTCTGATACGGTGAGTCCCGTTTTTACTGCAGCAGACTCTATCAGACGGAAATACATGAATATTCGTTGTCAAGAAATACTCGATAGGAATGTTTATTCCTTTTTCAGGAGCTCTATGTTACTGCGATATGATTCAGCCCTTTTGAACAGAGTACGAGTGTGACCTATTTATGGCGTGCTGAGTAGTTGTCGGGTAAAGTGAGAAGTTACTCCGTATGGGTTTCGTTTCCGTGAACGGTGATGTTCAGCGTTCCATCAGATTAGCCGATGACCAATACATCCTTTCTAGGTATCAGTTGTTACGAAGTTCCTCTTAGTTTACCGCATATAAGGACATCGTTCTCTCAGCTATCATACACTACGCTATCATAAAAAGAACAAAGACAAACAAACACACTCTAATGTAATTCAACAAAAAGCTACGTATGTTTAAAGATCAGCGTGATAACTGAGATCGGCGATACCATATCCGCCTGTCAAAATTAGATAGAAAACCATCTAACAGCAATCCTAGACCAACATACTGAGAATACGAGGCGCCAGAGGTCGTCATCTTCAGTCCATTTCTCCATTATCCTTCACTCGTGTTATCACTTCTCTCTTTCACGGTATCGAAGCGCAGGTTGGACAGAAACATCACCCACTCAGAGGAAAACGGGTGAAAAAAGCCAATTCCAACTTCTGGCTGAAATCAACGGTTCATCGGACCGCCACCAAGTCACCTCTGAATAGCCTTTTACTGCGTCTTTAGCAGTGCACATAATTAACCTCGATGAAGGTTCCCACCAGCCGGGTCATCTCAATTGTTCCCTGCGGTCTTATAAAATCTCAATAACTAATTTTATGTTATCCCGATAAGTCTAAGGAGTGTTGTGAATGCATCAGGAAGTAAGCCGCATTCAACCTGACATGTATGACCACTGTACCAATGAGCCCGTATCCATCTTGAGTGGCCTTAATGTGAGGCAAAGTATCATTTCATTTTTCAAAGCTCATGTTCACCTATTGTTACGATCCATCGCCACAAAACCTACTTCAAAACGTGTTGATTGCGATCCTCTCGACCTGAATACACGGTGAAAAACAAACACAGCCGACCACATTCTGGAACTAATCAACTCACGGATATTACTTGCAAGTCTATTGTGGTTCAGTCGAACATTAAAGATTATTTTAACCTCAGCATAATTGAAGATTTGGAAACATATCATTGTCTTACTGCACATCCGGAGATACACTCACTACGAATGGTCTAAAATTGTGAAAAGCCATTTTTTGTTCACTGTCACTATTCAACGATCTATTACAATCTTGTAGAGTAGAAAATTTCCGGTAACAGTCTGCCGTTCATTTCAATTTCACTTTCGCAATTAAAAAAAAATGAAACGCTTTGCACAAAATTGAGATTAATCATAAGGCGGACAGCGCACCATACTTTGCAAACTCAGCTTAGATAAACAATCCAAAATGCGTGAAGTATTTAAAAGTAAATTGTGGTAAAACTCCCGACAGGGAGGAATTTGTCGACTTACATTAGTGGACAAGTTGTGTAAAGTCTCAAGGCCTTTTCGATAGTGAGCGAGTGACTCAATTCCTTCGGTCAACTGGCCCAAATACATGTGAACCTCATAATCCACATCAACACTGGTGAGACTGAGGAGTTTTAGGAGGCGCTATACGAAGACAACGAACGGATCAGGTAATACTGATTAAATGGAAAAGCCTGTATCGGAGAGGTATTGCCTGAAAGAAATTCACTTGAATCTAGACAAAAACAAGTTGTCGGCGAAAGTTGAGACAAGACGAATCGATTGGTAGTAAAATGGTTAACACGTTCACTGGACACATTTAAAAGAAGAAGCTCGCACAATGATTATAACCATCATTATCGACAACAACACATTAGTAGTTGATCAAGTCTGATAAGTAGAAATGGACAACAGAAAACAAACCTACCCAATGGATGAAACGGGGATGACGGACAGATCCCATAAGGTCCAATTAACTTTGTAAAATCAAAATCAATCACCATCACTTTTCAAACAGGCAGCAGGGTTGGGTTGTAGGTGTGAGTAGAGGGACACATCGCAGTGCTGTAAGTTACTCCCCTTCAATGAGTAGCACAACGTTTCAGCTAGTCCAAATCAAAGGATGACATTAAAGATGGCTATTCTATCATCTAGTCTTCACTTAAATGTAATAACAGTTGGTCACATCCCGCGAGTTCCGGAAACGGGCGTAAGCTGTAACCAACAGTCACGCACAAATGATCTGCAGTATTGTACGTGAGTATTCGGTGTCGCAGACCACAGTTGAAATGAAGAGTCCGCAACAAGCAAAATGAGTGACCGACCAAACAGAAAATTAATCAACAAAGAATGAGCTGATATTTACGTGGTCCAGGCGCTGCGACCAACTAGGTGCACACGCTTCGATTATGTAATACCAGTCTGGTATGCCTATTGCTTCACTGTTCATCGTTTAAATGCGGATACCTCTTCCACTGAGGAGGCTGTTGGAAACCAAAGGAATGGAATCATTAAAAAGCCTTGACAGACAATCTGTTGTAACTGGATCTACGGTCAACGAACGCGTAAACAGGTGACGGAATAACGGTTAGTGAAACGGCGGATAACGAAACGACGGTCGACGGTAATGACCAACGGATTACGGAGCATACACGACTAATTAACTTCCAGGCCAACCTAGCCGCCCGATGTTAACGCATAAACAGAATGAAGACGGGCCTCCTGCCAGAGCACTTTCCGTTACTCAGCCCGATGACAACATGGTCATAACCCCGTTCAAAGTTAAGGGACTTGTGACCAATCAGGAAACAAAGCCAGAAAGTGAACCAGACAAAGATCCAGACAATATAGTGATGCCCCGATTAGAGGACGAGCGCGTAGGAGGGGCGCCAGAAACTGGCACAAGCGGTGAGAATGCTTGTAGACAGCAAAGTGGCACATGACCGCGCTGACTATGAAGGTCACTTCAAACATCAATGAGATAGGCCTTTCAGAAGGCAAATAAAACCGTATTTCCGGGAAAATGGATTCTTCTCTGATAGAATCCATAAACAGACATAAACGTGTAGACCAGAATAGTTCATGCGGAAAGGAAATATCAATCTGTCGCCAAGACTCACAGGGTGGTTTTACTGCGCGCTCTACGGGGACGTCTGTTAAACGACAAACACTTGATTGCAGAATACGGACGAGGTGTGTAGTTTGCAACACAAGGCTGGCCATTCATTTTACTGCACATCACACTTGAAATAAACGTACACATTTGGACTACGAGAAACAGTGATAACTTCACTCACAATATCTGCCCTGCTATCCAGTTACCGAGCTTCGTGTACCTTTGAGATAACAACAGCAGGGAAGTCGCTGCAACTTAAATTCGTCTTTCGGTGTGAATTTACAATCCTCTGGAGGGATGCGCATTATGACACCATCCTACTCAGACTGAAAATCCGTCTACTGCTGTTAAATTTCCGCAGTGGAAAAGTGTACGGTGTAGCCACTCAAATTTGAGAGATAGTTAACTCCGAATAAACTACTTCGAACGAGACTCACTTCTTTTGCTTTTTCTGGTCGCCCCAATTCGAGAAGATTAAAAGCAGATGCCTGAAGAACTTTTGCATACATGCGATCAAAAGATCGACTGTCATCCTGAGAAGTGGATTTTCGATCGTTCTCCAATTTTTTCAAAGCACGATTGTATATCTTCAAAGCATCCATGGCTTCAAATCGATTTTCACATTCGGTAGCCTACAGCAAAAATAGACAAACACTGTCAACAACACGATACAAGAATACTCACAATGACAAAGAGAAGAATACTAAGTATGCAATTAAGTTGGAACACACAAAAGCGAAAACGGTTACGTACTTTTTTAATTAGCTCCTCCACACTTAGATTACTAGAGGACACGATGGATGGAGCTGAGACAGGATTTTGCAGCAAAGATGTAAAAGGTTTTTTCTTTTTTGAATGCTTTGCCGGCTTGCCCATAGTCACTCAGGCTGTAAACAAAGCAGAGGTCAAAATTTCCGTTATCTGGAAATCGGGTGAACCCAGTGGTGTGTGGGGAAAAAAAGGACTTCCTCTTTTTTGAGAACTATTCCCATCAGGTTTCCGCTAACAGGTTTACGATCAGCTGAAATGATGTTGACCATCAGTTGCGTCAAATGGCTGATCAAATCGAATCTTCACAATCATAGTACACAGGCAATGGCCGTAATATCACAAAAATCTATTAACTGACAGAGCGCACGGGACACTCTGCAACGTAACAGATGAATGAAGCGGAAAAACATGTGACGCCTTAGACTACAAGGGGATATCAGAAAGTTGTTATGAGGCTCATCAGATTGCAACAGTTTCTAAAACACCATACACTCGAATAAACAGTTCTTATCGATGGATATATACCGAATATTTGATTCAATCGATGATCGAGGCACTGAGTGGTGACTGGAAAGGAATACATCTCGCTGTTAGGCAATATGTTATCTCTTCACTGATAGAACTGTCACGGGAAAGATTCCTCCGTCCACATTGCATAGGATGTACAAAATAAAATCTGTTCAACTTACAACTTTAAAGTGACATGCTATCGAGCCACATTAGTACCCTATCACAGTCTCCTGAGGTCAATCGACCTGGAGAACATTACCAGCCCAAAGCTATCTAATATCAGCGAACCTTTTCGAAGACTTATCTGACAAACTGAAAGCCTTCAAATTAAGTATTCCAAGTGTGGAAACATAACAACTACGAGAAAGGTCAAGTCACTCCATGATGTTACAATCGGGTATTGATCACGAAAACAAGTGAAGGTTTAAGAATTTTCCAGGTGTAGACGGTAATCAATAGAAAACTATAATAATGTGGGAAACTCGGAATATGTAGCGAACTCTCATCCGCGGCATAAAAGAGATATATGCAAGTAATTAATCGGTTCGTATCCTTCGACAGTACACACCTGGTGAAGAAGTTCCCACTGATCTTAAGGAAGATCTGGTTCATGAGCAAAAGGTATCGACATTTTTGGAATAAATACCCTCTAAACTGACCAATAGGACAATTAAAACTTCGCTGCAGCTCAGGCACTCGTAGCTCTGCGAACGTAAACGACCAGCTCAGACAGAAAGAAGCAACTGAAAATCCGTACGACGTCACATGATGCACGATCAGATACCTGCCTTCTGATCGGTAATCGACTCAGGTTTTGAGTTAATATGCAATAAAAAAAGAACCATTATCTACTCAACTACACATATGTGCGGCCCCATTGCTACGAATGTGATTGGAATAAATTTAAATAACTTCCTTTATTTAAATCCATGTATTCATTTGTCATTTCACCAAACCATCTCCACAGAAATGCTTGCAGTTTAGCATAACACGGATTGAAACAGAGATCGATAAACTGGTCTGACAAACAGGGTATCGACATGTTAACATGAGTTAAATGAGGTTAGACCTTGTTTTCAAAAGATGAAAGCTGAAAGGTCTGCACGAATGCGAAAACTGTGATGAAATGTGCGTGGTTCTATCACTATAGGTGGTCCGTCTCACGATAGGCCCAAAAAACAAACTGACACATGCTTAATCTAAGTACTTAGTAGAAACACGGGAAAGATTAGTCATAGACAGCGCGGTGAGACTTATTCGCGTCCAGTCTCGCATGGTTCACCTGGAGGAAACGGTTGTGTCGTAGCAACATTAAACATACCACCGTTCACTAGTTAAACAACCTATAAGATCACAAAACAATCTGTTCTGTGCGTAACTGAGGTGACGTTGGTTAACCGGACTGGATGTTTTGTCGATACTTCAGCGGACCATACAATGAGTGTGAACTTCATCACGCCAATAGATCTGCGGATCACAGACTGACCAAAACGTCAAATTGACCAGTATGAATTCATTTCCCCTGAATGAGACGGCTTCATAATCCACTCATTACACTTTATTTCAGTTCGCAATGATAAACTCTGAAATCCGTTTGTGGATTGCACAGATAATTTGCCTTGTAAATGCAAGGTGAAATCCGACCAAGTGTAAGCTTGCAAGCACTTGGAACCACCACATACATCGTGCAGTTGTGTAGTTAAGAGGGGAATCTTTAAACCCTCGCGATAAATTGTCCTGCTATGCAGTTTTAGTTCAATTGGGTCATAGGAAACTACCGATTAAATGAACATTATTGTCAAATGATTACAGTCCGACATTGCTTAGTCGGTTCGAGACAGTCCGGTTTGTACATGCATCACCTACTATCAATGGCGAAGCAACCTGAGATAGCACCCCGGTAACGATATCCATATACTAACCACACAGTTGCGATTTCAAGCAGCACCCTTAGCGACTCTTGTTGGCTGGCTTAGAGCAACCTAACGACATGTAGCAGGATAAATGTGAACTTGTGAGTCAAGTGGTAGCCAACACACCGCAGTGTATAAGCTGGCAAAGTTAACTCCCAAGAGACTGACAAATGAGTGCATTGGACAGAGTGTTTCAAGTCTGCAATAAGTGGAATAAAAAGAGTTGTAAAACGTCCATTTGATGAAAATAAGCAAGCGCTGTTTGTCGAACCGTTAACAAAGAACAGGCCTTCAACCCATATGTAATATGCTCGTTTTGAGACGACATACGCCGATTTCAAGTTGAAAAACTGATCAATCAGCGTCGATCCATAAAAAAGATATAATGAATAGCACGGATGCCGATACGATTTGGAATCAGACAGATTAATACTGCACATCTTGAACTATAAGCATGCACGGTAACAAAAAAGAATGTGACTAAACAACCGTAAGGTGGACGCCATACTCTATAATGATCACCAAGAGAAGCATGTGCCTAATTACGGCCGTTATGTGAGGATTTTATACAGGAGGTAGGGATGCTTTAGTCTGACCTTGGTAATCCTGTCGGACAGAATGCTTCGCAAATGCAAACTACGACAAATGCATATCCGTGACCACCTAAGTCAAGTAATGAGCCAGACGCTCTGGGAAACATACTCAAAGTAAACAAAACAAGTTACGTAGTTGCTTGGCGAAGCTAGTCTTTAAAACATCCGCGATTGCCCATCGAACAGACCTACGAAGAGCGGAGCGTGCAATGCGTTAACCAACTGTCATATAGGCAAAGCACTGAAGAAAGCTACAAACAGTCCGCTCGAATGGATGGTGTAGATAAGAGGCTAACAGCAAAGCATGAACATGTAAGTGAATAACGTTTTTGTGAGCGATCTTGAATATATAGTAGAAACACAATTCCCATTCAATGCAAAAGCGTAGTCCGATTCTGGCTAATACTATCAGCTGCGGCTGACTGAGTTGGGTGATTGTTGCTTCCGCTAAGCCAGCTGGAGAGTAATCAGTCGAGACAAATGAAGCTAGAATAAGCAATCGTGACCGCGTAGTCTACACAACTAACTAGGAGCTCTCATTGGTATAAATGAGAAGGAGGAGAAGGAGGAATAAACACAGAGAAAGCGCACGAATATATGACGCTGGAAGCTGTGGTATAATTTACAGCGTACACGTGATGTAACGAAGGTCATCGGTAGATGCCCAAGTGAGTGGAACACTTAAAACAGACAGGTGTAAAACAGACGACAGGGTGTGATAGTCAGCGTCGTTACTGCTGGATTATCGGAAACCCGAAGACAGGGACACCAAGATGGCGACCGTAAGGCTTACTGAAAGCAAAGTTAAAGATAGAAGCTGTACAAGTAACATACCAACGCTGCCTCTGGCAGAAATGCATGGGCTTCTAGAAATATTGAGGAGGATAACAACAAAATGGATTGAGGACTTTGTGTTTTGAAGAAAATACATGAGATGCTTCTCCAGAGGGACCGGTCTTCAATATGGGCTTCAAAACCAGGTTATGGCGGAAAGGTCGCGAAAACGGTACTTAACTAGTAAATATCTGGTTAGTGCTAACAAATGGACTACATAAAGACTATAACCGAGATCAATTTCCTTCCCATCCTGTTGAAGTCAAACTACCCATATAATCCATAACTGTTCATCAAGCCCCCTAACAGCGACGAGCATCCTGGCTTGCGAAGGCTACAAAACCTCGAAATAGGTAAGAATAGAGGTTGCAATAATCACACCGCGAAAGGCGGTCGCAGTAAGCAATCTTCCTTACACTTGAAAACAAGCAAACAGGGGAGAATGAAGCGTGGCAAAGATAGTGTTATGTATCTCAAAATCGACAGAATCGAACAGGAAAATCGTTGGGGCATATGAGACCGGGATCCGTGCAGTTCCAGTGTATACAAACAAAGCTTACAGATGATAAAAGAAAGGGCAAGGTGTAAATTAAAAAAAAACCAGTTTAGGAAAATGCTATGCGGAACACCTCATTGTAATGATTCACAAAATGGGCATCGAGATTTTCTTTGATAAACGGGGCCAGGTCATCGAAATCTTTCCGATTGGTCTCGGGCAAAATTATGCAACTGATACCTCCGCGCTTGGCCTGAAAATACATCAAAAACCGACAAGGATTAGGGTGAAAATTGTCAGTCATACCCGTTAGAATGCATCTTTCATCGGCGATAATTAACCACTGAAGTTGAGTCGAAAGGCAACGTACAGCCCATGAAAAGCCCTCCGAGTGCGGTGTGTCAGATTTATGATATGCCATCTAAGCTCAATGGAAGATCAAATCAAATCGATACTGCTGGAATACAATGCAGTGTCCATAATTCACACAGAGAAATAGAAGCTAACGCAAACAGAGTCGTATCGTAAGTCTGCGAACTGCAAAACATCAACGAGAGATTGATGAGGACCGTAAATTAGCACAAGTAACTGGTAAAAACAAGATCAAATGTAAGTAGTACTACGCCTGTAAGTTGCGTTAGATGAAACGTTGAAACTTTGTTCAATCGAAGATAGAGTGCAAAAGGGCATACTGTGCGCGACATAGGCATACGAAATTGGAAGGATATCACTCTTCAACCAATGATCATTACAGAACTGGGTTTGTCTTGCCGGTTCTCCTATCGAACAGCTCTAAACGAGATCAGATCGTCAAAATACCGCGTAAACCACCCTTTCATCCTAAGCTAAACTGAGACACGATACAGCCGCAGCAGACAAAACGTCGACACTACATTCGAAAAACAGAGTAGCAGCAAAAGATCTGTTCATCTTTTCAATAAGAACATACGTGTGGAAAACATTTTAAAAAATGGACAACCACCGCAAGTCAATCCACAGTTTGAACTTCCGCCTATGAACTAGGAATTTAGGTGAATGTCCAAATGACTGCAATAACAAGGGTGAAGGACTTTGATAAGTGTATGTTGGAGAAATTGATAATAAGGAGCTGAAACATATGAAGATGCGTTCTTCGTCGCTGATCAGGAGAAACGCAACCTAATTCTTGAAAACCACCATCGATGAAAAAAACCGAATATTATAGAACAGGAAAAATCCCAATAACGGTCAGACACTAGTCGAGACATGCACCAGGCCGTCACCAAACCAAAGGTAAGGAACCCTGCATGAAGTCTGACAGGCAAAGTAGGAAAGTTTTACGCCATGAGATAGAAAAGAAGAAAACCCACATATAACGAATATATGGAAAGGTGTCTACCACATATGTAGAATGGACAATGCTGTAAGAGACAATGTTGTAAAACGGATTTATCGACACCCCCAGAGCAAGCAAACAAAAATAACGCCCACAGAAAAGTAGGCACCGAGGTGTCTACTCTCGCTGGCATATAGGAAATCGAGAACGTCAGACAGGACAATATCTTTAGAGATTAGCTTAAATCTTTTCCTTTGAGGGTACAATACAGACATTCACTGAACGCAACAAACGAATGGTCAAAGAATGGTCATCACTCAAAGGAGGCGACTGAGAGTCTACATCACCACAGGTGTCAATGGCCCACCGTGCGTCATTGCAGGCAGGGACGAAGAAATGTGCATTTCAATGGTTGAAATATCGAGATCGTTGAAACACGAGTGTCAGTGGCCCAGGCTCAAGAAAAATAAAATGGGAAGGTCCGTATTTAGCAATTTCCAAACGGGCACCAGTAGACACGATCAAGAGGGACGACAAGACGAAACAGGTGCATGGTAATGAGTTAGCAAAAAGGCACGAAATGCGGGTGTGGCGAACCGAGAGAAGATCAATGATCTAAGAGTCAACACTGCGTCGGTCGGAGAGGATGTCAGCAGGTGTAGAGAAGCCAAAGAACCTCAGAAGGGGGAATGTTTCATAACAGGCAGTCTCATTTGTGAACAGTATAGTGCTAACATTCGGGAACTAAAAAGCAAGTCTCAACGCCAGGAAGACGATGGACCAGAAGCGGCTATCAGAATAGTGCGTAAGCAGTATGGGAGAAGTGGAACCAGGGCGAACGACAACACACTATCTATTGTGTGTGAATACACGTCAGCCGTGCAAATGAATGCAAGCGTTCGTGGTACCGTGGTTTAACATAACCTGTAGAGGAACCCGTGCAACAAACAATTTTGCAGGCCAAGCTTCCTTTGCGATCACAGCAGAACCACTACATCAGTACAGTAAGAAGAAAAATGCAGTGTGTATATGAGGTTCATTTTAGATGAAACGTGTAATAACCCACATACGGTTAGTCTGGAATGGTCGCTATGCCCTGAATTGCGGAAGTGATTAGGCGGCATCAATCAAATGAAGATTCATCGACCGATCGAGAGAGTAAGAACGATGAGAAAACAACAAAATGAAGCGGCCTACGAATGGTAGGGGTAATTGACAAGAAACCCGCTGCTACAAAAACAGGAAACAGGTTGGTGAACATAAAGTAGCAACTCTGATCACGGTTGGGGAGCAGAAGTATATATCGCAGTCGTCTAAAACCAATTTATTTAAACGAACCTAGGCGAAACACCAACTACGATAAACTTGTGTTTTTGGAATAAGTGAATTCGTTATAAGCGAGCGCAGCTGCACGAAGCAATCGTTCTCAATGTGTGAATCTCGAGAGATTGTTGTGGGTTAGATGAGATGAGTAAAGGATCGTGAAATGAAACTACCGTCCACAGTATTCTTGCAATGACGATAATTGTTTTCGGCTGAACTCAGCTTACTAGACGTGGGAAGAATTGTTCCGTCACACCAGCCCACGCCCGGAATCCGATTTACAGCAGATCGCGAGATGTGCCTTTTCAAAACTCCACACGTCTCAAACCTCTTTTAGAGCATGTGCTGAATCTTTGCCTCCAGCAATCTTAGGAGTGAATAACTCCCAAAATGGTCGGATGTCCCTGAATGACCACTGATGAAGTCATAATTTATTTTACTGGAACGCATGAAAAATATTCAACATCGGATTATTTGACAAGTATCACATACTGATGAGTTCCGAAGGGATGCATGGAAAGTCTGTTTGATGCAGAAGTTTTCAGAATTAAGTGCCCGGCAAAAAATCACATTCAGAGAACAGTTTGGTTTATGACATGTGAAATGTTGGCCGATGCAACACAACAAGCCTATTCTTGACAAAGACGCTGAAAAATGTCAGTGTCGTTTTCAATCACATCCTCTTACATTAAAGTGAGCCAGTCTCCTGGCAATCACGACTAACTCCAGGGTTCTCATTAATCTTTCGTTATCGGTAGGAGAAACGAGAATGAGTAAACAGAGGAACTATAGGCTATGGATCTGAATGCGAATACGGCGTGTCATAATTGTCATTACTAGTAACATGTTGTTTGCTAAGGTTTGTCGGCATCACCAGTGCGTTGTTTTGGTTCGAAGGGCTTTGTCTTGTTGAAACTTGTTGACATAAGCCAAAACGGTCAGTATGAAATAGCCAAAATTAGTAAACAAACAGAGACTTGTTCAGTTGTGCGACAGTGTTTGACCATAAACACCAAAAGTCGGTCCCCGGAAATCAACTGACATCAACTACGAAGTATCCCCCCAACCATACTTTTAGCGAGGAGCGCCCGCGTGGAATGAAACGTTACCGATCTAAGTGACAGCTGCAGATCACGTTGAATGATGTTGTGTAGAGACGTCACACTTACAAGGATGGTATCTACTCATTTAAAAACTCGTTTGAGGAATGTTACACATATCGACAGACCGTACATCAAATTAAGGAAATTTACTGCCTACATCACTGTTTAAATCTGATGGTATACGAGGTCATTAAAAAGAACGCTGAGTAGCGCGTAGTAAATTGAAAGCAATACAGGAAAGCAGAATTCCAGACTGCCACCAGTTAAATTAGCTATGACGAATTGTTGCCCCCCAAGAAAACCTTTGAACAAGGTTGTATAAGGTGTCCGTATCCAGTTCACAGTTCATCTGGCATACTGTATAGTAGCGAACATAGCTGCAATAAACTGGTCAAAAATTTAAGAAAGAACTTGCTACAAGTAGTGTTTCACACACAAGTGTCACTTACAGCCAGAACTTTTTCCTTAATTCCTCCGACTTGCAAAACTTTTCCGGTCAGGCTGACCTCTCCAGTCATGGCCAGATCAGGACGGACTGGTTTCTGGCAAGCCAAACTAAGAAGTGCAGTTACCATAGTGATACCAGCGGAGGGGCCATCCTGAAATGGAAACAAATGAAAATGTGATATGGAAACAGTGACCACTGATTTCGATAGAATGTGAGCGCCAAGTACGCTCATAGCAACGCATAACAACATGCCAGCGTATAGAAGAAATTTACTTTTGGTGTCGCTCCCTGAGGCACGTGCAAGTGTAAGTCAGTGTGACGCAAAAACTGTCTGGCAGTCTCAGCTTCTTCGGGAGAAAGTTGATTCTGTAGCTGTCCGTCGACAGGACATGGTGCACCAGAGGCTGCGAACAAGCCGGCAAACGTATGCGCAATGGCCACCGACTCTTTCATCACATCTCCTAAGCTACCGGTAAGTTGTAGGCTACCTGCAGACGGCAGAGAAGAGACAGACGGGAATAGGAGAGATGAATTACAAGAGAGAATACAGTGGGTCATCGAAGTTCCATTAAAAACGCACATCTGTGAATACATTGACCACACTTAACGAATAAGACTACGCATACCTTTATGTGTGCTGGCCTCTTCAGTGTCCGAATCAGATGATGAATCGGCAGAAGACGACGGTAAGGATTTTGATGGCTTGAATGGTTGCTTGCTGGTGCACTCTACATACAATACTGATCCCCCCATTGAAGTCCACGCCAATCCCATTACAATACCTGGAGGTGTATTCGCCTCGTATAACCGGTCAGTGATCCACACCGGATGTCCCACATAGGAGGCCAAGTTATCTGTGTTCACATGGATGGGTGGCTCTTTCTCTGCATTGACAAGCTGATAGGCCACCTTGCGGACAATCTGTTTCACACAAGAGGAGGAGGCCATAATGGAATCAAGTGTCACATGAACCAATTTATTCACGAACCACCAAAACCGGTCACCGTGAGTCAACTGGACATGAGGTGGAAAACGATCAATAGCTCACTTGCTGGTTCTTTTACATCCTGAGGTGACTGAAAGATATGTCGCACAAAAACAGCGAATGCAAGAAAGGAAGTATAAGAAAAACTTCATTGTTCCGCAACGCTTATACGCAAACAGCAGGGCGAGCAAAGGAGTGTGGCCATGTAGCTGGAGGTATAGTGCCCGATACGGATGCGTGCCAAAAACGTCACCTGACAAATCCAAAGTGAGACACACCGGCCATGGATTGTGAACACGTGGTGGATAATCGAATGTCGAAGATAAACAACCTGCAGATCAACTCAACCAATTTGCAGGGTCAAAGACCTGCAAATCGATCGTTGTCAGCTTTTCGGATTAGCATGGAAAGTTAAGCGACAAGGTCTCATCGTTTGGGACTGTCCCGGCAGACAGCTATCCGTCTATGATAAAAAGAAGGCCGCAGAAGAAAACGGTCCAAAATACGTGACGGTGCTTCGCAGATTCTTCAGTTCACACAAAACAACCAAATCCACTATGAATAAATCCATCCCACAGTAAGAATGTCTGAACTGCTTGAAATTCCATGTGGACATGCGACAAATACACTGTATAAGCGAAGGTGATGTTAGTCACGTTGATTACGGAAAAATCGCTAGGGTGGAGGTTTGTACGTTAGACAAGTAACGATTCACATATCTTACCTAAAGTCGGGTGGCAAAACCCATGTAAAAATGCACATTTTGGTCGTTACGCATCCGTAAGACCCGCTTTTTACAAGTTCCTTATAAGTAAAGGCAAACAATTCCATTTTAGACATCTTGTGAAGCTTATTTCTAGAGAAAAAGCCCTTTAAATGTGTGCGGTTCAAGTTGTTTGTATTATTGCACTAAGCTCCACGTAAGCCTCCGTATTAGCCAGTGAATGTCGTATATAAGGGAATTCAAACGCGTCCCGATTCTGTCATCAAGCCTAGTGCCTCGCGTGTTTTCCTGTGTTTGTGAAAACATGCTAGCCACTGCAACTATACCTTGTTTTCTGTGTGTGACAATGATTTATAACTAAACGAAAGTACTAAACCGCGAACGTTTGCTGTAAATTTCGTAAACCCAAGCTAACAGACTTCTTGTAACGAGCCAAATCTGCGAAACAACAGAGAATGAAATGAACTGTCCACACTGAACAATCAAGCCTGTTGGCTTCACGCTGTTTAGATTCTATGAGCTGGTACGGTAAATAAACCGGGAACCATAACTTGTTTTCACCCCGTGTATGCGAGTGGCCGCAGCCTATCTCAGATTGAGAATTTGTGACGGACACGGTCGGTAGGCCTCAAACTCGAGTTCATAATGATTCTTGATATGAATATTGGTACCCGATTAACACCATCCGTTAACAGAGTTTTCTTTAGCAATATAGTTCGGCCATGTTTAACAGATAAATTTCTACATCTGCAGATTATCAGTAGTAGCCCAGTTTACAGAGCCAGAGCGTAAGGTCGTGAATATCCGATAGGCCCCTGCACAAAAGAATTTGTGAGTGAACCTCGTTCCAAATATCTACTGAGATGTACTGCTCTGCACATGATCCACACTATGACTCACGTGATCACAGAATTTAACAACGTAATGCGAAAATCACCCAACGGTTTCGTGTACCAACTTATACAGGATACCCACCTGAAAGACATTACAATAAATGTGATTTTTTCATAGCATGAATAAAAAGCGGACAGCTCTAGAACAATTTCAGCCTGTCAGATATAAAAACGGTGGCGACATCTCTGGCAGTTTGAAGATGTCGTAGTACGACGGTATGATGAAACTAGTTTCTAACGCGAAATATCATCCTGCATAAAGTAAGTGAGAATTTCCAGAAACGTTCACGAAATAATGGAGGAAACTCAAACAATGTCATATCCCAGAACAACATCTGTCACAAACGTTACGCGAAGAACTACTTCAATTTCATTCGTCTATTATAAAAAGTTACCTCACATCCGAGCAAAAACAAGAAAATGAAATCTTTGCACCAGTTCCACCAAAGGGCGTAAATGTAAACTTCGTTGGAAGAGACCCCGAAGGTCTCGTATTAGCTGTTGTGTGGCCAGTTCGAGCGGAAAGGTCACCATTCATTCGGAAAACGCCAAACCGAAACATGTGACCTACAGTAAGCGTGGCTTCATTTCACAGTTAAGCAGTCAGTTCAAAATTCTCCAGAATGAACACCTTTAGCAGATACTCAGATTCTGAGAACGCCAGAAAACAGAAAGATGTGTCTACGTACCGATAGCTGTTACCCTGAGCAGACTCGAATACCCCGCGCTACATAAATAGTGCCCGGACAACTCACTTTTTCAATATGTTTCTGCAAATTTCGTACGCCACTTTCGCGGCAGTATTGCTTGATCAGACGCAAAAGTGCACCGTCATCGACTTGCATCCTATCGTCCGTCATGCCACACCGTTCGGCAGATTGTGGGAACAAATAACGCTGTTTAAGAGACAAAAACAGACAAAAGGATAGTCAATAGAATTCTTGGCATTAAACAAAAGCACCGGAAGACATTTGTATATGTCCGGACGAACTGTAAAAACAGTTGGCCGAAAGCTTCGTTTTTAAGACAAAATAAGCATAAGCTAGTGGCACTACTGCAAAACTCAAGGGCATGAACTTAGGCATCATTCAGTACGAACGGAATTCGCAATAATGGAAACGCCAAAAAAGTCAATATTTACACACGTGACAAAACCGAATTGGTTCGTTGGCTGTATCCCTGACGGCAAAACATCTTCATTGAAGGTGGAGTTAATAAACTAGGATGTCCATGAAACGTCAACGAAAGGTAAATAGTCATGTTGGGTTAGAACAGTCATTCATAAACGACAAGCCACCTTACCGAATTGCACGAAGTGATTTAAGAAAATCTTGGGTCAGAAAAGACTGGCCTCAGATACATCGAAAATGTGGCAGCTGGAAAATAGACACCATAACAACTGTTGCAGATAGCACGCGCAGACCAGTTAACGGGGATCACTGTTTTCACAGATGGCTGTATCAAACTGGCAATAGTTTGCAAAAGCCTTGAAACAAGCGTAACGCATTATCCGTAAACACGATGTCCTTTAGACAGCCGCTGGTGACGTCGCTTACTTTTAGTCACTAGAGTTTTGTATGCAACTGGAACATTCTCTAACAGTAGATGAAGCCTCACTGGCCTGCAACAAGACAGTTCATCACGCGGTTGAAAAAATGTATTAAGTGAGGCTCCTGATGCTCTAAATTTAATGACGCGTTATTACATGAACCATGGATTAAATGAATTGTGGCTTTAACATTCGGCTACAGGCGATCAATTTGACGGTCAGAAAACAGAATCGGAAAATTATTCATTAAGTTTCCAATGAGAAAAACAAGGCATTATATAGTCGAAGCTCTGACTGTTACCTTCATAACAAAGCTAACAACAAGTTCTATCATAGTGGGATGTTCCCGAAAGAGTACACTGTAAACTAAGAATTAGTGGTATGTGTTCCAAGCAAGTCAATTAAATAAAACACTGCAACTTCCGGTAATAGCTTTTAGGGATAATTCTTTCGTGAACACCCTTGATTTGATCTTCTTTGAATGCAAACATGAAACCGGTGAAAAAACTTCAAAGCAGCACTGATTCCGTGTGTTGTTGAGTCTGCCTTGAAAAATGAAAGCTATGCTTACGATAGGGGCCAAATCTATGCAAACAATTGAAAAATAAACTTGAGAAACTACAATAACACCACCTGTATGGCAACCAGCCTGTACATACACGAGCGATTTCCAGTTTTTCGTCTTCCACATAGCCAGACACTTCGATCATCTCCATTCGATCACGAAGCGGTTCCGGAATCGTATCCAACTGGTTGGCCGTGGTAATGAACAACACGCGACTAAGATCCACGGTGACATCCAGATAGTGATCAAGAAAGTTCGCGTTCTGCTCGGGGTCCAACAACTCGAGTAATGCACTGGCTGGATCACCTTGCCAACCACGACCAAGTTTGTCGATCTGAATGTAAACGAGGGTGGATTTTGTGCAAAAGGGAGAGGTGATGAACGTCCATTAGGAATGCAGTGGAAACGAATCACAAACGCTTCCGTTGCAAAAAGCCAGTTGCCGAAAACTGCGGAAAGATGACTAAAAAAACCTCAATAACATTATGGTCTCCATAGGAAACAACAGAAGTGTAACAGATGTGCACCACCTACTGGAAAGAAAACCACGTACCGGACGTTTACGCCCTTGTCTAGACATGCATTTTCATCATATGTGAAGAGAATTCACCTTCACATGATACACAGACTGGTACCTAGTTTAGAAGGAACAAAGACGTTCGAACCAGGCTTACCTCATCTATCAAAATCAGTGGGTTCTCTGTCTTGGTCTTCTTCAGACACTGGATAATTTTGCCTGGCATGGCACCCACATACGTTCGCCGGTGACCTTTTATTTCCGATACGTCCGACATGCCTCCGACAGAAAAACGGAAATACTAAAGTGAGGGTTCGGGAAGTGGAGGTACAAGAATGCAGATACTGCAAAGTAAGAAAAACTGCGTAAAACAGCATTGACGGCAAACACGACATAACTGACTCATCACCATCATCATCATAGACAGCAATACGTCAGTGGCTCTCACAGAAGCTCAACTGTCACAAAACCATTAAAAATGGCAAACCTTTTGCAGAAAGATAGAAGAACAAGAAGGGGGCCAGAATGAACCTAACTACCAAAAATAGCCACGTCTATATTCATACATTTAACATCAAAGTGTCTACACCTTGTAAACAAATTACCGAGCTGTAAGTGAAAGTAAGGCGTCATCAGTAGCAGTAAGTGATCGCAAAAAGCGTCGGCTGGCAATCACGGACAAGCTGCATATGTTGATATCCTTGGGTTGTTCGTCTGTCAGACCACATACGAAGCAGTGAAGAACAGGATGGTCTTATTTATTAACCAAATTAAAAATGACCATGGGGAAGGATTCTGTAAACCTTTTCACAGGCTTCTGTTTGATGATGTGCGTGTGGACAGCTTAAGAGTCACTTATTCTATGATCTCTTATGAATCAGACTACGCTGAGTTAAAACCGTACCTATGACAGCTTACTCTCCGTTAAAAGTGATGATCGCCGACGATCACCACTCACAACAGACTGCAGCGTTTGCAAGCAAACGGATCTTTCTGCCAATTCTTCCGTAAATAAGGACTGCACTGGAACTACGAGCTTAATAGGATGTACCAATGATGTACACCCTTGCTTCGATCGGTAGTTGTTCTCGATGTGCTTCACTGACGCCGAATCGGGCACGATTGGAGGCTACGATGTAAGAGATGTCGAAGTTATAATACTATATGTGTAGTATATTCACCACGTGAACACCCTGACGCCCATGTTGTTTTTTGTATCTTATGGAATCGAAAAGACGTAAAGACAAAATACCACAAGGGGCGATTACACGTACTCAAACCGGCTGAACATAATTATCCAATTCCGTTAGATCGTGTAAGTCCATCACATTCGAAAACAAGCACAGCCACAGTCCACCACATGCTAACGGACAATCTTGACGGCTCGATGAAACGCCCTGAACGTTCTTGCATAGAGTGGAAATTCGTCCTTTTTAGTGCCTCCCCAATCATTTCTAGCGTCCTCCAGTTAAAAGCTTCAGAATTCGGCACATCGGATACGACTGCCATTAGTCCTGATCAAACGCACGAGGCCACCAACTAGTATTAATCTAACTGCACCATAAGCTCACTTTACCAACACACTCACGGGAAAATTTTTACAAAATCGAAATGCTATGAAGTTCGCTTGACTGTGATTTGATTTACCCATTTTCTTTCTTCGTATTGCTGTACACAGCATAACGCCAGTATTCAAAATACATTGCACAACGGAGAAGTCGCTATGGTCAAGAGTCCCGGTTACGAAATTCGATCTTGAAAGAGAATGGGTTCCACCATTCGTTACACAGAACACAGATATAATGGAAGTCTGAATATAATAAATGGATCAAACATTCCAAGAAAATCCACACCCGCTACAACGGAATGTGTAGAGTGAGACAGAACACAATCAGTTTCACACCACCAACAGCAGATTAGTTGATGCAGTCTTTTTTCGACCAAGGAATCTCAAATCATGGTACACACAAAACATGACAGCCAACAATTACGATTGAGAATGCAGACAGGCAGGCTGGGCCAAATGAACAGTGCATGCTAATCACTTGGTTTGCATACTTGCAGTCGAATTGCTACTGACCATAATGATACTGTCCCACAAAACAGATACCATGCTGAGAGGTGTACCACCTCACACGCGATTGCAGTATGACGACACGGTACACTGTTCTCAACACGTTGGTTTTGATAGAGCGCATGAAATGCCGCCGTCAGTTCAACGCGAGCATAATGCAGAGAAACGCGAATTATAGCCGGCATCATCATCATCGGGAACAGTAATACATCAGTCCTCACTGATACTTAACTGCCAAAATCTCTGCTCAAAGTTTTCCCCAGTTATCAAGCACTATAAAAGCAGGAGAGATGGATATTAAGATATTAACATTAATCTTGTCAGACTAAGTCTATTATCGACATGTGCAAACCTAAAGTTAGTGCTGAGGCGTAAGAATCAATGCCTGCAGTGGCTACGAACTGAAAAAAAATCGTCTCCCCTCCTTAAACCCAAGGAACAAACAAGAAACACAGATTGTCTGTGAGCTCAAGAGTTCAGATGAGTCACGACCTCTTACACACAAACTGAATGGCTGATTTACCTTGCGATTAAGGGCTCGTGCGATCGAGCGGGCAATACTCGTCTTGCCGACTCCTGGAGGACCGTGGAAACAGAGGATTTTGCCTTGTGTTGTACCCTTCAGCTGGCTGACAGCGATGAATTCCTGGTAAATGAAACAATCGAGTGGATATAAAACTCATGACAGAAACCTTTGTTATAAGTTAAATATCCGTATGGTTCGTGTGGTGAATACGATCGACAGACGAACAAACAGACGTACCAGGATACGCTTTTTCACATCTTCCATGCCGTAATGATCTTCATCCAGTATTTTCCGAGCTGAGGCGAGATCCAAATGCTCCTCGCTCGTTACGCCCCACGGCAAGGTAGTTAGCCAATCAAGATAATTTCGGGTCACACTACGGAAATGAACAAAAGTGTGTAGGAGAACGACTAGTCAAATCGAATCAGTATGGAATCTGAACAGGCGCCTGTTGGTATACGGTTTTACTCATGACGCTGGCTGTGACGAGTGAGATTGCCCTGAACTGCAGATGAAGAGGCACTCAATATGGATTACACGGGACAGAACGCACTACGATCGGTTATGGGGTCTAAGTCGCCAACGCCAATCTGCGTTAGATTCACGATAGTTGGAAGCACAAACAGAAGTGACCCCGAAGGTTTGCGGTCGGAAGGGATGAAACACATGTGCCGCATATATTTACTGAACGGACCATGGCGGTAAATAAGCAATCGTGGCTCGTGGTAAACGACAAACTTCCTTATACACTAGCGTTTCTGACGGCTAGGCGATCTAATAAACGCGGCATTCAACGACGTCGAGGATAAGTTAAACGTCACCTGAAGCATACTGACTTCGGCCGCTCAATCAGGCGCGGAGTGTGATATGTGAATGTGTACATCCCGGTTGTGTTGACGGCCAGAATTATGGGTGACCAAACAATGGAAGTTGCGTAATGAGCCTACGTTATTCCTAAGTTATTTCTACTAAACATGTTTGCGAGGCACCGTGTGCAATTTCACAGTACGGTAATTAACCAAACAGAAGGGCGACAGAAGAAATCTTTAACTAGGTGCTGAATCACAATGACACGGCAATGTTAACTTCAGCGAACCCTAGATTTAAAAAAAGAGCTTTCAAGAATACTGTTTTAAAATTAGATTGAGCGATTCGGTAAATGTGGTAGACAAGGCAGTGATACAAGTTTTGCAATGGTTTTCACCTGAATATGATCTTGTCTAGGTCAAACGACAGATGACTGTCTGACTGCACCGAACTGATGAACGGTCCTTAGTTGCTGACTGGACAAGTTTAGACAGCGGTTCCCTGGACGAAACGTTCAGATGTAACCATAAAACACAGCAAGTTGCGCATTCAGCTCTAGAGAAAGTTACAAGTACAACCACACGACCGATGGCCCAACGATGACAAAAAGATAACGCAACAACAGACGAAACAGATGGGATGAACGGATTCACTTTGTGGAATGATATCGGACAGAGTTCCAGAATATAATACCATATAACATACCGAAAACGGAATATAACTCAGGGAAATGGAGTTTTCCTGCTAGCAACAGATCAACAGAGCATTACCGTTGGAAATGAGTGATAGCATTGTATTCTCAAAAACTGGATTCAATTGGTTACGGAATTGGGCAAAATTTATTGAAATACACAGAATACTTGCGTTTAAAAAATAACCAATCTTTATGGCAGGATTCGTGGGCTGAAAGCTACCTTAGTCTGTGCAAGAAGTGCGAAAGATGAATAAAAAGTCACGCCATCACCCCGAAACACCGATGATGGAGAATCTGCAGCCTAGTATCTAGGTTATCATCCTGACACTTGGCCATGGATACTAGATTAGGGTCCCGGATATGTGCATTATCGAAACAGTTGTCTACGGTTTCGCTTAAAGTCACTGGAAGTGGTTGTATGCTAAAACTCATAAACCCGATGAAATGGCTTAAGGAACTCAAGCAAAAAAGGGTCAATATGCTACACACTTGTACACGGGCAACATATTCAACCACTGCTAGTAACTGGAACTTATCGATGAAGCACTAACCAAAGTGACCTAACAAAAAATAGACGGGATCAAGGAATGAACCGGCAATGCAATAAAGTTAGCTGGAAACAGTTCACGGTACAGTATATACTGCATATTGATGTCTTGCTCTAATGAGTCCATCAAAATGACGAACAGCAGCTGAAATCTCTTGTGCTACAGAACATAATATATTTCAATTTGTTGTGAACATGAAATCGTCCACCGTTTCCAGTTTGCAACACACTTTTACATTGGTTGAAAGTTCAAGTGCATTACTACTGGTTTCCGAATATTGTTTTCTCTCCTCCCATTGCTGTTTATTTTCCCGTTTCTTCTTGCTCTCCATTTTATTTCGTTTCTTCCCTTATCCCTCCCTGTTTTTATAGCACTAGCGTATGGCACTGGATGTATAAGAGCAGTTCACTGATGATGGAAACATCGTCACTTATTGCTTGGTGAGCAATCTTCCACTAGGTCTTCAACCACAAACAATCTGTTGACAATAGTGTCACATTCAGCGATTGCTCGTCAACGGGGAAGAAGCAGAAGCCGTCACCATAATACAGTCAAACATACGTGGAATAATTTGAGGCTGTGCGATTATGGGGGCAAAACTTCCTAACTCCGTGCTATCAGGAAATCAGGAGAACTCTGTTTTTAAAACAACAGAGTTTCCCAATTTTATTGAAACGACTTCACAAAAGGCATGTAACGATTTGTCAGTCACTGAATGCTTTGGCCTTTATTATTCTTATAGCTAATTTCATGGCCGTTTGTTGCATCCATGACAAATCGTCCGGCAAGGTCTGGGAGTGAAAACCAACTGCGGCTGAACTGTTGCTAAGGGTGTACTGAAGAAAACTGAATGAGGCACTTACGTTACAGCTTTCCACATTTCAAAACTCAGAAACTATTGTTCTCATTATCTTATGGTTTCTAGTACCTTGAACTAGGCACCCTCAAACCTTCCGGCCCGTGTGAAACCTGCGCAGAATTGGTGAAAACACGTGTGACAAGATCACTGGAACCAGACTGATAAAACTGCATTTAAAAGGTGGTTGCGCTAAAATTAACGTTTGTATTACACTTGAAACTCCAACTTGTTCTCACTGCTACGACAACTCTGTAAGTGATAGTTAACAACCAAAGACGTTCGGTTTCATCGGCACTTCGTCCAAATCAGAGAAACCTGTATTCAAATTGGTCCAACACACAAACGAAAAGAAGTCCAATAAGGAGACACAGAAATCAGAACGGTATAAGCACTCTTATGAGCCACAAAATCTCCCTAGAATTCGTGTGTCATATAAGCCTTAGATGCACTGATTCCCCCAGATAATGCTGCAATAAATTGACGAGCAGTTCTGCGATTAGCAACGTTTATAGCAAACTAAAACTAGTCAACCTGTATGATAACGCTTCTCACGGGCTGATTATTATGCGTATTCGACTGACGTACCTATATTGTACGGTCTACTTTTCAATGAAATACAAAACCAGCGTCAACGATGCGCACGTAGAAAAACGTTAAGATAGCTTTAGATACGCACTGGAATTTCTTTTTTCCAAATTCATCAAAAACAGTGGCAGAGTTATTTGGCAAGCGAAAAGTGTAATTATATCAAAGCTGTTACTGCCCAGGGTGTGAAGACACGGGCAACTCGACCTAATGAGGCATTGTGTTAGGGCAACGAGAGGCATGGGAAACAACATGCAACGTACCTCATCCACTAAACGATTGAACACGGTCTGTACTACCTGTGAATTTTCCGCAAGTGAGGCGAAAGCTTCTACACACTCTGATTCCCAGATTACGTGTGTTAAGAAAAAGCTCACGTGACCATTCGTGAGGTGTAGTACATCGTGAATCAGGAGTTACGATCAGCTTGGAATATGCACGGTCATTACACTAAGCGATGTGAACCACAAATTCTTGGAACCTTCTGCATGAGACTTTTCCTGAAACGTAATAACCCACAACCTAACCTAAGGTCAGGTAACAAAACTTTAGGACAGAACAGGACGGGAATTCACAAACTTATCAAAGTATGAGGTCACCAAAATGAAACAGCAAGGAAACAAGGAACAGCCAAAATGTCAGGTCAACGACTGACTTGAACTCCGAGGAATGATTGTCCAACACCCCGAGTTTGTTCAGTTCCTCATCAATAACCTCCATTACAGCAGGAGGTACGGTGAGATCCTTAGAAGATGAGGAGGAAACAGAACGGTGAGCATCGTGCTCAAACAGTAGAGAGTGACGCACTGAACCGAAATTTCTAGACAACTGAAATGAGATCACTGACTAAAAAACGGATGTGTTGAAAACTTAAGCAAGATGTACTTACTGAAATTAGCAATAACTTTACCAAATCCATCAACCAGTAGATGTAGCAACTCAAGTTTACGAGTGATTGAATCTTCTCCGATAAAATTTGCTTTGAAACGTTTAGTAAAAATGTGCTCATCAAACCCAAAGCATTAAAGTAGCCCGGAAGTCACTATTCATGCAGCTGACCAACATTTTACGAATTGGTGGCGACCTCGTCCAAGTGAATCGTATAGCGATTCACCCACAACACTGGATCACAAATGTAGGGAGGCAGAGCTAATGAGATACAAATAAGACAGACGGTTCCGCTCAACTACTCGCAGCGAGCCTCCGTTTCTGTTGCGTACATACATTTGAATATACACGACAAACCGAAAACATAATAGAGAACATAGGGGTTACAACAAACAATATAAATTAATACGAAATTAAGGGAAGCACAAGTAATCAAAGCGACTTCCACTGACTTCCACTGTGTTCTCTCTCTGGTATTGTCTACACCCACATGACCAGCATTTTCACGGTCCTAACCACAAAATCAGGCCTTGATATTGGAGCCTTTGTTCTTCACAGAACGACTTTACTGTGGCTTACAGCATAAATAAGGCTGAATGAAAATGCGATTGAGCAATCAAAACTTGTATTGCGAGATCAACATTCTTATTTGCATACCAAACAAAGATTCCGAAAACGGGCTACCGCATTTAATGCTTATGCGGTGTTCCAAACACGAAATTAAAGTGCCAAGCGGATAACGGTGATAATAAACACAATCTCCGAATAACATCCACGAGAACACATAAGTTTCACAGTCGTACGGAAGGAGTGTATGTGCTAAGGCAATGTCCGCTCTGCTCTCCAACGGAAGGTTAGTGACATAAGTCAACGATACAAGTGGCGGAGATTCACAAGTATCTAACTGATCGACATTCGTCAAAGACATGTTAGTCCCCACATGATAGACGTGAAAACGGAAGACGTTACGTATACGGTCGAAACGTGGATTCAGTAAACTGATGAGACAATTTTCCGAGAGACATGTGCGTCCATGTCGATCTAAGAGTGATCAGAACAGCCGTGAATAATAAAGACCTCACCTTGAGGCGAGATCGGAACTTGTCCACAATCGTGTCCTTGTCATCCTTTTCTAATCCCAATTCCCGTTTGATAACCTTCAGTTGTTCCGTTAGCATGTAACGACGATGTTGTTGTTTAACTTTCTCCTCGACCTCACGACCGATTTGTTGTTGAAGACGACCCAACTCGTATTCCTTCTTTACAAGACCGAGAGACAAGCGGAGCCTCTGACGAATATCCATCTCTTCTAGAACGCTTTGTAGTTCATCCGGCTCACCAGCTCCGCTCAGTGCAGCGCCTATAACAGAGCGAGGCCATAAGAGCTGCGTCAGTGGAATACATTTGACTGGAGCAGTACTCGTTCTAAAAACGTCTTATAAGCACAATCTTGAAAAACGCTATAATGGAAGTCGATTGCAAATGCAAATCAAACAGCGCACAAAATACTAGGCTATTATTCCGCCAGCTAGCTGTTGCGAAAATGAACTGGCTTGTCAATAAACTAAAGCACGAATCGAGCATACATCAGTAACAGCTGACTGACTATAATTTGGATGATGTATTGCGACAGACTTCCTGAAACTTATTATGTAGACTGCACTAGGCAAACGACAAGGAAAAACAAAACTGAAGCACTTTTAGGCACATTGCAGCGCACAGCTAAAAGACACCGTGAAGTTTAACGGCAGCGATTAATTTGGAAGTAAACACGATACATAAGTATGTCAGTTTAACCATTTTTGGACTACTAAGCTAAGGTCACAGTGAAACACAGTCAAACCAGATTAAGTTGAGTCTTATGCATTCAAAGGAGTAACACACACAACATGAGAACAAAACCACAATGATGGACCTGTCAACAAAATGTTATACATCAATCTAGAGAAAAAGCCCACCAGAAAACATCTTCAGAAGTGATTCACTGTCAACAGGTAAACCTGAACGATGAGGAACGACTGGACTGTTATACGATGTCACGCAGACAAATAATAGTCCATGATTCTGGCGTGTTGATAAAGTAAAACTAGATTGGGTCAGAAAAAAGGAAGGATAAAAAAAAGGGCTGATAAAAAGTTAAATTTGCAACGAGCTATTTCCAGCGTTTTCCATCAAGCGGGAGCACAGTCCACCGGAGAAGAGTAGAGGTATTGGTGGATCCTTAAAAACGGTATACGTGCGGGAGGTAGGCCCGTCAAAGTTGGATGATTCATGCTCCAAGCGATTTTTAAAACAAATGGCCAAACAAGGATTCGAAAGAACGATTTTAGCGCAGCGGGTGATGACAACAGTATCCGCGGTTTCTAACTCCCACATTCGGCAGCTATGGTGTGGCATTAGCGAATTTCGGTGATAGTTCGGGAGACTTGTTCTTGTTTTAAGTAATGGTCAGCATCTGTTAGAAGAAAATCAACCGTTCTGAAACCGGATGTTTTTGAATCATATCAAGGCTGCTTCGGAAGACGTTCAAAAGTCGCTACCGATAACAGTCTGACAGTTCCTCAACGTTAACCAATGTGGCAACAACAGTTGAGATATCACACGCCGCAAAAGGAAAATTTAAGAAGACTGTTCTCTTAATGTGACAGGTACTAAGCGTCAAGATGAGACATTTTCGAACGTAATTCAAATTCAATGACCGGTAATCTCAATTATGACATCGCCATGATGAGACAACCGAATAAAAACACTTTTTCGCCGCGGCCTAGACAACTCCGTGTTTCTAAGTGAGTGTTTTTGTCAGTCGATCTTTGGGGTTATCCAGTTTGACTAAGTCTGTAACAAACACCCAAATTCGCGGCATAGGCCGACCGGCGTATGCATTTTGTATGTTCTGATTCCAAAGCATCACATCACGTTTTTCTGACAAATCAATGAAGAGGCCAAATTGTGAATTGACATGTCCGTGCGTTCTGTTCGCGGATTGACTTTAGAACATATCTACACACTTGATGGAACAAAGTTACGCATACAGGAGGTTCGGTAATGAGACAAATTTTGAGACGATCACAGTTGAAGTCAATCGTTAGCAACTGGATTTCACGGGTTCTTTATGACCAGAGAAAATACACATAAAAGTAACTGACTTACCCAAATCACTCAGATAAACAGGATTATCAGCCACTCGTTGACCTGCCTGCAGCATGGCCAGAACGTTCTCTCTGAAAAACAGTCGTTAAATTGCTCAGATTAAATTATCATTGTTGTTATTTGGATAAATTGTTTACACTACTCCCAAATCGTCAGTAGCCAAACTGAATCTCATCCCAAACATGTGGTCCGAGCAACGGATCGATGGAATGGCAAGAGGAAGCAAATTCACACGGGCATTATATCGTACAGACGGGCAATAGTCTATGATCTAATTCGAATCTTCAATTGAATAGAATTAGCTGTCTCCGAAAAATTCGCAAAATACTACTACCAACTGTATGACCGCGTACCGCTCAGCTCGTGCGAAGGAACTGATGTACGATTTGCGTTATCCTACTCGTTTCGCGTGAGAGGTCCCATGGCACGCACGCGTCAGATTGTAATTTTTTTTCATTTGACAGCGTACGTAACCAGCGGTGGTGCCAAACCATTAACAAGATAGTGTGTGAGTGAGCATGAGAGAATTTAGTACCAGCACTAGCCGAGTTGAAACCTCTAACCGTATCGACTGTTTGTCTAGGTTACATTTTTGTTCGAAATGAATGGTGAGACTTGAAAAAGTTGGACTGAGATGACGTGTAAAATACGTCAATGTGGTTTTTAACATAGGCAAATACATGACGAGACTACAGGTTGACTACAGACATGTCTCAGGCTGAAGCAACACCTACAAATACCTCCACCTAGAAAATTTCCCGGAGTCGTTGGCTGTACGAGGCAAGCGATTTAACGGTCCGGTCAACGAAGTTGTCTGCCCGGACGTATCGTGAATCGTCGAAGCGTAGTTGTGCCAACAGCAGCTTTCCTGAGTGGAAAAATTGTGGAGGGCGGTAGCTGGGACGGCGTGTTAGTGGTACTGCGCCGTAAACTCGGGGTTATGTGTTTTGTGGAGTCGATGTACGCTGTATTCAGACGGTTAATTGAGACAGTTCGAATTCCACTGGAAAACCGTATAAAGAAATATTTATCACGTCGTAGATTGAAGAAAAAAGATACCTTATAGTGGTTGCAATGATTTCTAGACTCAATCGCGATAGACAAATACATATGTGCAGTTGGATGACTATGGGGCAACATGAGGATGTGTCGGCAAGTGGTGGTACAAAGCATTAGAATTTTGTCATATGGGGTTTCAACTTTTTCATTTAAATAACCTAACCGTGTAGGTTATTAGGGTTCAGAATGAAAATTTTTCCTGAAACACCAAGTGTGGTGCCGAAAACCGGTTCTTTTGGAGAATGCTGAACAGTAAACGAGAACATGGTGCGTAGACTCAGTAAAACGAGCGGGATTAACTCGTATCAATCTGCACCACATTTATGAGCCATAATAGCTGTCTTTAAACGTTTGCGAAAGTGTTCAGCGGGACTAGTTGCCAGTGGATGGTATACTGGGGTGCGAATAGATCTACATTCGAGGAGTTCCGTAACACATTGCATCAATTTAGACTCAAACTGCAGCCATTGTGGAAAGCACTCCGGAAATTGCAATCCAACCTGTAGCAAAAGCAGGTGCGGCGGTGGTGGCAGTAGTGACCGTGGTAGGAATTGTTTCAGGTCAACAAGTGAAACGGCCAACAAGAACGGGACTGTAAAATTTGTCATTAGTTATGAGCAGTAGACCAACAATGTCGACATCGGCGTGGTCAAAAGGTGCAAGTGTGTAGCGAATTTTCAGCCGTTTGTCTGAAACAATTCCGATTTTGTACTTTTCCACTCACATATCATATATATATATATATATAAATATAATCTAAGGGAAACCCTACATCTGAAACTCTAAATTGCAACTTCTATCTCTCAACTCTCAATCTTAGTAACCACACCACATCTGTATGACAAACCAAGCCTAGGATCTGCAGAATATTAATAATAAATAGTTTGACAGTCTTGAGTAATCAGATGAGAACCAATTGTGAAGTCAGGACTTCGGCTAGATTCGAACCAGCGACAGAAACAGCATGTCCAAACGCGCCAAACGTTCCACTAGCCGAACTACGAATCCATACCAAGGGCTCAGAAATTTTATATTTGGACTCGGCTACTTACTCCCCTTCCCACTGTCCCATATGGAATCCAGCAAATGACCCAGGGGATTGACTACCCCGGCAGGATATCCGAACCAAATTGAGAACGAATGGAATGAGGTGGTTTGAGCGTCGTAATTCGAAGGCTTTTCACTAATGAACTGAAAAGACCACAACGTTACCAGCAAGTAGTAATAACTCCCAACTTTTCAACTATCTCGGGTGGACCACCCGCGGTAATGGTGTTCTCAATTCAATGAGTGAAAGCCTCGCGTACAAAACATTTAGATTGCTAAGCCATGGTGAAATAAACTACAGCTTACTCGAACATAATAAGTTAACCTTCAATACAAGCAGTTGCACAGCGCTTCAAGTCACCTGATTATGAATTAGTCGCAGCACCTGATTGCAATCAAAGATGCACACAAAGTATACCGTTTCAACTGTGCAAGGAATTAGCTGGAAGTGTGAAGCCTTCGATGAAGCCGTAACGATGCCCCAGAGTGTAAATGTATGACCCGAGTAGCAAGTATCAACTTGACATATGTTGGCTCCCCGCAAAGAGAAAAATGTACAAAACTGGATCAGCTTGATCAGAAGCTGAAATGTCTAAACGAGCACTGCGAGCGTAAAACGTCTAGCGTGTAACAAAATCGGGGCAATATTAGGCGGTATATAAGTGAAATTCGTCAAAAACTGTTAGAACAGACAACTTCAACTCTCCACACGACATGCGATGAAAGTAGTGTCTTCCCAGAGGGCCACCAAAATCGGATTAGAATCCCATGAATACAGCAAACACCTACGACCTGAATGTCGGGCTTGTGAAGTGACGTGTGAGACCTTCGTACATGAAGGTTAGTTCCAGGAGGTCTGAACTCAAAGTAAGTCGCTTTCATTTCAATTTCCTTTCTACCAGAACTCACTACGAACGCTGCTGCTGGTAATCTCTCTAGTATAGTAGTCTAGGATTAGCCTGATTTGTTTTATGGATATTGGCAGTTTCAAAAGTTACATACCTGTCACGGTCGTATCGGGCAACGGCAAAAAATAATCAGTTATAATGACAACTATTTGTCTGATAAGTTACACTGAACTACACTGCTATCTTTCGACAGTCTGTAATTTGCATGATTAGAATAATGCTCAAGCACTTCCTCAATTATGGCACCTATTGTATAGCTCATCATTTTTTGAGACAATAGTGCCACTTGTGGATTGTGGGTTTAAAAATATACCGTAAAATAACCAGCAAAAGCCTCCGCAGTAGATTCCACAAGTAGCGTAATCGAAAAGAGCACAAACCCAATTTGTCGGCGCTGAGGTAACGCTATTGTTGTAATGAGAAAACCTACCACCCAAACCCCAAAAATACCCAGAAACCAAACTAAACGAGTAACGGTCACTAAACGAAGTTGATCATCATGGATTTTCAACCAAGTAAGTCAAAACATTTAAAACAGCAAACCTTCATATGAACCGGGAGAGCAAGCGTTGAAACGACCTCGAACCAAACTCACCGGTAAACTGGATTCAGATTGATGATATCACGTATGGTCTTGACAATTTCCGCACTCAATGCCTGGACATAGAAAAAGAAAAGTAGTGCTGAGATCCAATAATTTTCCAAATAGGCCGGAATAGCTGGACTGACTAAATCACAGAAATATCAGATTAAACAACCAAACAAGGCCGTTTTGTTCACGTGAACTGAAATACGATAAAAACGTGTGTTCCACTGGGAACACCTGAAAAAAATTCAAGGATCCGATTAACATAACACTGTCAAGGCAGAGGATGATGATCATTGAGCGATGTGGAAAAACCGCATGCGATACAAATAAATAAAACGTGTGTTGTAGGGATGAGCTAGCACGCAAACCATTGTCGACAGTCTACGATTAAGACCCGGGGCTCATGCTTACCGAGTTGTAGTTAAGCAGTCAACTGATGCAGACGATAACTCTAATGAGCAATGTAACTTGGTGGACCCAATAGAGACTAAACCAGTTGGACAGAGGTTCTCGATCCGTATTCTGAAACCTCACTGTACTGTCAACTCAGTAATAGTTTTTCCTCATACAGCAAAATGGTGTTAACCTCGTAGACCTGGGGCGATCAGCGTAAAGTCATGCAGTTCACACCTACACAAGAGTCTATCACTAACTGATGTCGGTAAAGTTATTGTTCCGTTATAGCTAGCGCACTTAAATGCAATAAGTCATCACAGCATCTCCATCCCTCAGTGGGTTGTAATTTACAGGTTCCCCGTCAAATTCTACTGCAACTGCACAAAAAAACCTAACTCAACGCCATACTACTTACTGGTTGTCGTGCGACAACTGAGTGCCAGATCAGAAGTATTTACTCTCGGTGACTGAGAATCAAATCTACTGGAATTGATATTTCAAGCGTACATATATCACATGAGGTGCGACAGTTTTTGAATGTGCTATTAGTAATAAATACAACAGCATAAAGTAACGAAACCACGTGACCGCAGAATTCATACAAAAGACGGGCAGTCGATTCACTCAAAACCAGGCATTTTCAGAAAAGTTAAAAAACACGCTGATTATGAGTTACAATAAGACCAATCAACAATACGCAAGCGTGATACACTTGTTTGGCGCCAAGGTCAGTCGACTTCAAGGTCACCTGCGAACATACTCGATCTATAACCGCTGGAGAGTGGTCAAACACTTGAAACTACGCACGCGCTATGACTATGACCGAACATGCAACTGATGGCGGCCATTTACTTGGTTCCATCAGTTGCACAACGCGTTATTCCGGGATTCATTATATTGGTTAATTAACTTGAAAGTGAGGAAGCCGAAACATCACAATCACACTTGACAGAATAGCACTTATTCCATCGCATGAACTTATACTGGATTTTCAGTCTGGACAATGTAATGCTGCATACCTGCGACCAATATGTGAGTAGAGAAATCTACACGAGAATGACTGTAAGTTCGTGGTTAACAAAGACTGCGCGTGATGCATAAACATCCATTGGTACAAGCTGTCGACTGTAAAAGTCATCAAATTGGATTTAACGTACAGAGACAATTGAGCAGTTAGGCCACTACGGATCACATCAATCACTCTAGATGTTTGATTGCGCCATTTTCCGCCAATGTTCTCACCTGGTGTAAGCAGTAATGTGACCTGGAGAATATCGCGACGTTGTTGTTTCACCGAATGGGCCATGAGGGTTTAAGACTTTGCATTTCGAAACTCTTCAGTTTTAAGTTCGAATAAACCATTTCATTCATCTATCGACAACATTGCAATCGGAGGATATAGTTTACCTGAATCCAACAAACTGCGTAACAGTAACATAACGCTAGCAACAAAATTCCTCCAGGCTGTTCGGCTCCTTTGATCCGAGGAAGCAAGTATGCCAGAATTGAAACATTACCACCATAAGCGCTGTTGTTAAATGTATGCAGACTACTTGGATAGTAGCACAATGAACTTATTTTCTGATGTGCAAAAAGAAACGCGGATTTTTAAAAACTGTCCAGCTTTTAGTTTTGATGCCGCGGTGTTCAACATCATGCAAAGCGACATGAGAGCAGGCTGTCCAGACGTGGACAATTTAATTGAATCAGTTTTGAATATGCCATCGCATGGCTGGAAGAATTTGGGAGTTGGTTAGATAATTGTTTCGTATATCTGGAGTGGGGGCTCCAAGACAGCCCATACAGTAGGATATCATTCAAGATAAAACTGTTCATTTCACTGACGACCCGCCAGTAAATTTACATCTTCAGTTGCTGTAGAAACCTTGCCTAAGTTTTGCCTTATCATCGGTACCATCATGGTAAGTGGCGTACAGGACTGGATAAATGTGTTCCTGCCACCGTTTGTTTCAACCGCTCTAAGCACCAACTGACACAGTTGCCCAAATCAGGTGGTTTGGTTACGATGTCGTATTTACTTGCAATCCCCCTCCCTCCTCTCAGGAGCAGCCAAAACGCGCCACTTTTCCTCTATCTGAATTTTCCCAACTTTCTTTAAATTAAAAACTTTTAGACAAGTCATTAATGAACTTCTTTTGCAAAACGATCTTGAACTGTAGATTCACACCTTTCTTTGTAATCACCCGCTGTACAGTAAGAAATCACCTATGGTTGTACAATGTGAATCGAAAACATTCAGTATTTCTGCAATAGTCAAAACTAGGGTGAACGCACGGTCACATCGTAGTCTGACATACTCGTACTTCGGATATACTGGAGTGACGCTATCTTACGATCACGAATAATGGATGGGAAGGGTAACGGCTGCATGAGCGCCGCCTGCGTGACAGTCGCATGCAAAAGCCAGAGCGTCGGACACTGCAGCTGACTAAGGTGGCATACATCACGTGCTTCCTCTGGCAGTTGGGAAGTGTCTTTAACTAGCAGACAGAACCCTAATACGCAGCGAGAGCAGCCATGTGTTCTTCTGTTCGGTACTGGGACAATAATCAGGTGAAGATGTTATGTAATTTTAAGCCCACCTCCTTAAATTTAACCAACGGCGCAAAACGTGGTCGTCCCGAGTAGACGATGTACAGGGAATACCTGTCTTGAGAATCCCTAGCCACGGAGCATTCTCCATGTACGGCAGTAGTATCCGCGACGGAAGGGATTACAGGAATTTTTTCGGGACACAGAGTCTCTCTTTTAGTGAAATAATTTCATTTCATCCGTTACAATGGCTCGGACACGTTTTACTTATACCTCTAGAGCGCCTACCAAACGCGTTTGAATGAGCGTTCCAGGATTCAAACGACGCTGTGGGAAACCGATTACCGGACGAAGGGATATGGAGGAATTTGTATTCCTTGTGGACATTGTTGGCTTCGTTTGGCTGGCTAAAGACAGAAGATCACAACAGCAAGTCCGAATCAGTGAAGGGAACACCGGTATGCTTATTGCCGTGACTTTCTTCGCAAACACTACATGCCACGTTACTACAAGAACAAAACGAATAGCAAAACACCAAGACAGATTGCTATTTTAGCAAAGAAAGAAACCAAGGTTATGCACAGTGCGAATTTATCAGAGAAGAAATGAAAATGTTTCTACTCTATTGTTACGGTTGGAAATCTTGTTGTTTTGCCTTTTTCTAAACATCCAGTTAAAAATGGCTAGATCGTTTGCGTAGCAAAATCAAGGTGCGAAAACCTACCAGAGGAAGCATAACACAACAGTGTCAGACTCACTTTGAGCTCCTGTGTGGTTTCATACGGGTCATGATATACATTTACTGTTTCTCCCATTAACACTGGTGAGGAAACGGGGGCTTCCTGTTCAGGCACAGAACCGACGGAACCAGCGGCCAGTTCGTCTCCACCAGTGGAATCCGCCTCGGAGGTAGAGGAAATGCACTGTGACTGATCATGACCTGTGAAAGCAGCGGCGGCTCGCTTTGCACGACGAACCAAATTGTTTCGCTTGTTTCCTAAAACGAAAAATTAGCGTACGAGGTGGAGATGACATCCGTATGCAAATAAAAACAAACAGGCTGGAGAACTCTCACAGAGTTGTGGGTCACACTAGTCACGGTGTGTGAGTGTCAACGTAGTGTGGAACAATCCAATGAGCACACAGTAAACTATTTTCATAGTCATAGAACCGTTGTTCTATGAATGAGAAGAAGGGGATTGGAAAATTTTCGCTCAAAGACGCAGAACTTCGATCGCCCGAGGACTGACCATAGCTGCTGGCATGTTATCCCATACTGTTCAGAGGCTTTCTGTATTGCGCAAAAGTCATGAATGCCTCCAATGACCACAACAGTTGCGGATGTTATACAACAATATCATATTCATTGTGCATTCGGGTAAGTCAATTCTTTCGTTACTAAGCGAGTTAAACGCTTGAAAAGTTAGCTCTTAGTGGGGGTACCTCGAGACAAACTTCTTAATGCTCTGAAGACCAAAAATGGGGGTTAGGTTGCTCATGTAAGCTCTCGTTCACGGCATGTCAAAAATTGCCGTTTTGCTGATGACAACATGATTAGGTCACTTTCGTTTACCCATCCCAGTACACTCCTTAGTTTTTGTGTCTTGCCTAAACCACCAGGTGACTGCTCATGTGATGGTTACTTTTTCAAACCAAGAGAGCTGGTAAACATTAGGGCTGCACCACTCGATACGCGTGAGCAGGCTGCACTGGGGATAACGCTCACAAATCTGGAGTTTGGTGGGGATAGTGCCCACAAGATGAAGATCAACAAGCACAGAAACATTCTTCAGTTATGCTCATCTGAAGATGAGGGTCCATACAGGTGCCTGTAATTCAGGATTTCTGGTGACGCCAAGGATGAATCTCACTGTCAGGAAAGAGTGGAGATTGTACTGTATTGTACAGTATAGTAACGCTTGCCTGAATGGATCCCATAAAAGTCATTTGCACACTGTCAAACTTAGTACTTCAGTTACACACTGTCAACGCAATTCAGAAATGCGTTGCGTACTCAGTATATCGGGCATACCCCAAAGGACAATAATTAAGATTTTTTCGACCTTAAATAAACCAAAGTTCAGACACCATCGTATCAGCAGCAGTTTTGGTCGTTTAATATGGTCGTCCCTCATCAGCAGAAAAGTGTCTGGGGTAACTGCGTGATGCCCCCGAGTACAGTGCACTAGTAGTGGTGAAAGATTTGCAAGGATGTATAGTTCACGGCACATGCAAACCAAGTATCGCATTTAAACACAAGGAATCAATGTACTACCAGGTGAAGGCCAGCTGTGTTTCTCAACCAGTGGCGCAAATCGATCCCAAAGACCTCACTAACAAGTGAAGCCAATCAGCTGAGGGCTGTCGTACAGCAACCACCTGAACCCTTATTACGTCGGTGTTCGTATCTGATTAGTTCTATCGTTTATACAAGCGTCAAGTACTCGTGAGTGTAGGGCGACCAACTGGTAGACGCGGGATGACACAGCGAAAAAACACGTAGCGAACGGCATTGATGAATAAACTGACCATATTAAGTCAAGTGTTAGAGCCTAATAAAAACCAAAGGGAAACCGCATCAGCAAGGAAGGCCTGGCATGAATAAGTATGCTCCGACCCTTTTAGACAAGTGTCACTAGATCTTTCCAAAACTCTGACGGTCGATGAGCAATCGAGCGTAAGCTGGCAAAAAGCTTGTGTGAAGACATACAACCAAGTGGTGGAACGATGGGAAAATAGAACGAGCCTTCTTCTATTAGTCGGAGATAACAGAGCACTATTCTCGCTGATTTGTGGTTGTGTTGATCGTTAGCGTACTGACATTAGGCTCTTAGGTGGACGGGGGGGCTCGCTTATTTTCGCTGATCGGGTCGGATTGACAGATAGGTGAAATTTTTGGGAGAATAGTTCGACCGAACTATAAACATGGATGGGGGAGCCGAAAGATCCAGTTAAGACGTTCTAGACAATTATGAGTCGAAAACGGAAGTGTCACAGGATGTTAAACTGCTGAAACGTAACGAGGCCTCTCATGTGGATCTCCACCAACATTCTGTTTTCGAGGTCGGTGGCATGAAGTTGACGTCAAATTCCCAGACGGAATCAGAAACTGAGGAGCCTCATAGTCAGTGCTAATCATCGGTCCATACCGTTGCCGAAAAGACAGCCAGATAGACAGTAGTGTTACAACTACCATACTTAACTTGCTTACTCGTTTCAGTGGGGATCGTTTCACCAAACCCGTTGACAGTTTTGTCAGGGGTGTAGTGCCCACATGTTAAACATGCAACAGCAAACAACGGTAGTGTTATTTTTAAATCTAGAAACTGGTTTTGATTTGGTTACTCCCGAAGTTTTCCGACATTGTATAACTCAAGTGGTGTCCGATCTCCTCTTCGATAAGGATCGGACGGACACGACGTGTGTAAAAGACATTTTGTTCAGATATCCTGCCGAAAATGTGCAGAGCATGGCGAATAATTTCGGTGACCCCGCTGATTAGTATGAACCTCTGGCTAACCAGCACCAGATGGGATATTCGCGTGAGCGATTCGGCTGTTAGCTACAGCGTGTTTCAAAAGAAATTCGGATAGGTGAGCACAAAGAAGGAACAACCCAGGAGAGTTGGGACGCATACTCTGTAGGCCAGCTGGGCGTCTGCCGCATCGGACATTATTATTCGAGACTCCTGACAGTCTGATGAAACTGTAAGGTGGTCCACAATATGCATAGCCACGAACCACAAACATTTTGGCAGTTCATTTGAGTAAAGTCGGTAAGTATTGGCAGCCAAGTGTACGACCTCGTGGTCACTCAAACTGCTGACTGGAAGTGCTATCTGAAAAGGAAAAGTGGATGGACCAACGACGTTTCCGGATCAATAACATATTGTGGCCTCCACGATTTTCTTAGTAATAACTTTACCTATGCAATAATCATCGTCGACTATGTTGGGGATGACAGCTCAAGTTGCAGCACCATTCGATCACGTTGTGAATAAAATCTTATATGTTAAACGAACAAAGAATATCTGGTCATTACTAGTCCTTAAATCGACTACGCAGCTTTACACAGGATAATACAGACTGTGTTCCTGTGGTCCGAAGAACAGCACAAACGGGAACACCTGATCTAGACCGGACTAGAACATGGAGCCTTTGGCATTCGATTCTAAACTGCTGAGCAATTTCCCGCACCAAATCCGCTAAGACTTTCTCATCAAGAAAACCCCGTGAACGCAAACAGGTGCCGTGCAAAATCAAGTTATAACTTATTGTTTTTTTTTACAAAAACTCCATCGTTTCGAATATGAAGAACGAGAAGGTTCCCAAACCGCCACCCATTGAAACGCCACATCATCATAATCATGATCACTATCACAGCAGCCGAGAACATGAACAAAAGCTACTGAGACTTGGGCTGCCGCTCACCTCAACATTGACGTGAAATACCCTACAAAAAATAAAACGTTACTAAGATGGTTGAAAAATAATAGAAGACTAAGCGGGAAAGTTAGGAATGGTACGGATGCAGGCACGCCATTGACTGCAGCACACCACCATCTTGAATAGCGTTTCTAACCAACAAGCTGAGTGATCACGAGGACCCCAACCAGGTAGGCGAGACCTACTCACTTTGCTCAATGGAAGAGCCATCCTTCATATTTCGTAACCACGTTGTTGCTCGACCACCAAGTGGTTTCGCCAAACTGTTAGTGGTCTCAGCACATAATGCTCAGTACGGTAAACAGTCAGCTGGCAGACGTAGTGCGTGACCCAACACGTACGCCGTGCAGCGCAATTCGTTGACCAACTGATCGCGCATCCCGAGCGTTCCGGAACACGCGTCCGCGAATGGCCGTGTTGCTCACCCGATCAATACACTTAATGTGGATTAAGTGGCGGGGGAAACGATGGCCAAACACAGCAAGTTGGTTGAAATCGTCGTTGCGAACAGGCCACGTTTCCGAACCACAGAACAAAACGGAACGCACAAAAGCATTACACACCCTTCGTTTTGGCAACAACCGGTAGTCTTCTCGAGACCACAGATGACGCAGGCCGGCAAAGGCAACTTGTGCCTTTGCTTTCTCCACCAATATCTCACCAGTAATATAACAAACTGACGAAATGGTGCTACCCAAGTATGTGAAACTGTCCACAGTCTCGAGCGGATTACCTATAATGAAGAAAGTAAGAGTGGAAATGTCCCAGTCTTGAAGCACCAGTTTACACCTCGAAGGTTTGAAGCGCATTCCATACAAACGAGCCCGGTCACTCACCCTGCTCAGCATGGTCTGCGTGAGGGGTTAAACAAAACAATGTCATCCGCATACTCCAGATTGATCAGCCGACCTCTCGAAGAAGGCTCAACACCAAGCTCACTGGACTCCTCCAGTGCACTTCCTAGCATGTCGACCGTGACAAAATTGAACAGGGAGGAGGAAATCAGAGACCCTTGACGAATACCATTAGAAGTGATGAATGTCTGAGACGGTTGTCCAAAACTCTCACCCTGCCAGCATGGTGAGCAAACAGAGATCTCAACAGATTCACGTATTTCCCTGGTACTCTTTTGTTAAGAAGACAGTTCTAAAGAACGTTACGAGCAACTGAACCGAAAGCACTGTTCAAGTCTAAAAAGATCACGGTCGTCGGCTGCCTACAAGAGTGCCGATGTTCCAAGATCCATCGCAGAGTAGAAATGTGATCAACGTACTCTCGACCGGGTCGGGTTCTTGCCTGCTATTCGCGTATCTGACTTTCTCTGGGCTAATGAGAAACTTGGACGCAACAGACATAACTAGACTGATGTCTCTGGGGTTATCACATAGACTTCAGGTCCTCATATTGAAAACGGGAATTACTGTTGACGAGCACTAATCACGAGATACCTCTCAGATTCCCAAACCGCCTGAAGGAGTTTCGCCAGTTTTGGTATCAACCTATCCCACCATCCTTGAAAAAGAGGGAGAATTAATTTCTGGTCCAGAAGTCTTGTTACGCTTCAAAAACTTAAGCCTCAAGGCCAGTTTTCCTCCGACGGGGGGCCGTCTGGAAAACAATAACTGAACATTCGAGTCCGTCGTCTACATGGTCCAGTTAAGACCAGCTGAATTGTTCTTATGAATGTTCAGTCAACCATCAAGTCGGCACCGGTGAATGGTGATGAGTGAACCATCTTCTTCGCATATGGTCTCATTCACACCGGCTGGACGGCCAGAAAGAAAGCTATCTGTGACTCCCGGGTAAAAAGTCTCGTTCCATCTTTTCCGACTGCTCCACCGGGTGATGCTCACAGTCTTTGTGCAAGCTTTTAATCACTGCGTTTACGTTCTCGACATTCGTCATCATACTCAGAACCAGGTCGAATTGAGCGACGATTGTTCATGAGGTTTATCGACGTGACAGAAATCCAGTTCTGTCGCTGGTAAATACCTCATTCGGAACATATCTCTCCACAGTATGCTTTTACATCTGTGGCGATTCGTTCCAAGTGTGTGTCAGGATCTCTTGCCAAACTCGAACTGGGCAACTTGTTCACCAACTCTTTCTGGTAAGTGATCTTTACATTCTCCTTGCTCGAATGCCAGACACGTATTCTTACGAGCGTATATCCTCTGGGCAAATAACAAAACAAAACAGGCATGTACAGCAGCATGGTCCGAGTCCAGGTGGTTGTTCCAAAATGCACGACAGGTTTTAACAGAGTGACCCCACTTGTAACTAACTCATTACGATCGAGCTGCGTCCACAAGGAAGTCCACATGTAACACAGTGCTTCTTCCTATGTTGGAATGTGGCGCTCAAAATACAGCTGTAGCAGTCTTTCACCACTGTCAGTGCATTATACCTGGACACCAAGTCTATCTCCTTCCTTTCTGGAGGAAGATAACTGAGCTCAGCACTTAAATCGCCCCCATTATGATGAGTTTTGAGGGTTTGGTCTGTCTCAAATGATCAACGAGGGCGACATGGAACGCATAGCATCAGAACAGCCGTTCGCTGGAGCATACGTCGATATAATGAAAAGATAAAGTTTTTGTGGTTTGCGTCGACAGACATTAGTTGGTGTATTGAGTCTGACAGCGCACAAGCGAATGTCCAGTGGGATCAGTCAGCAGTGGCATACAATCCTATGAGTGCATGCTTTTCGTCTGATTGCTCCATTTGGTGTCTGACAAGATTGCACATGGAAGGATCGAAGTTCTGGCCAGCACAGCGCGCCGGATCCAAACATAACACAAGCCCGACCATCACATCAATGTAGCATTATAGGTCAGGTCACGCAGCATGACATAGAGCATTACTAACGACCGACTTGCACGTGAGGCTCCAACAGTACTCAGCTTTGATTAAGCGATATAGACGAATGAGTAGCCCCAAGTTTACGCTCAGTTTACTTTCAGTAATGCTCAACTCATTTGTGGGTCAACAAACTGAAGCAAATTAAGGAGGCTGTCGTCCACAGCTAATGAAGGACATTTCTCAGGGTGGGAAGATAGAACGAACAACAGCAAAGGTTACAGCACTTCATACACGATCGTATACGGACAGCCTGGATGAGTAGGACCTTCAATCAACCATTGTGATCGTTGCAAAAACCTGCTCACGTCTAACCAAACTCATCCGCTTAGTAACGAACACCTTAAAACGAGCTGAAAGGTTAGCAGGAAACCTTCACTTCATGTCCGGAAGTGTCCAATCTAGAGCACCAGACCAGAGTCGATTGTGACAGCATCATATGTCGACGATTTCAAAAGTACGTTTGTCACACATCTTCGGAAAGCAAGCCGAGACGTCAGGTAACCACCAGAAACATTCCGACAGAGAGAAGCCTCTGGATAGCTGTTGTTTCCTGCATGCTGTTTGCTGAACTTCAAACACTGCAGCTGAGTTTATTTTCGACCACCCAGTTATCTGCTTCCACTGTTGTAGTTTTGTCTTCTATTCGCAATTTTGTTGCACTCAATGTTTTTAAATCACTTTACTGAAATCACTAACCTTAGACGACTCCTACCAAAGTATTCAACAAGAAATCAGACATATATACGCACTTACAGTTTCCTCCCATCCATAGCCTTTTTAAGAATAATAAAATACTGATCTCAAAACTTATTGCAGCTGATGTAACGGAAATATGAAGAACTTGCGGCTAAATTCAGCCGGTCCGATGCGTGCTTGTAAACACATAAGCAGGTGACCCTAAAAACCCATATCGAAGTACCCATATGACATTTAGAGCCACAGAAGGCTGAAGAAAACAGCCCAATGCTATCGGGCGAGTTTCAAGATTCAGAACAGAGAAGCGACTTTATATGGAAGCGAAGTGACCAACAAACTGAAACGTTCATGGAACAGACAGCTGAGAACAGTGAGAGGTATTACATGCAAAGCGAAGTGGATTCACGAAGGGTCGTTCTACAGAGTGGAATACACACCCACTATTAATGAATTGAGATGGCGCTCGTTGCTCGCCATCTTGAAACGTTTACTCGGCCAGTCTGAGGCTCACGGGTCCCGAACCCGTTCTGGCGCAAGTTAAACAAGGTCACAAGTAACCTCAGCACAGTAGTACGGCCCGGTGACCTGAACGCGCAAGCAGGCAAGGCAATCGCCGAGGAGCGTGACCAAGATAGCCCACATTCCATAGTGGACACAGACTGACCAGAGACTAATCAGATAACGATGACATGGATGCGTCCAGGGATGCGAGGTCAATTTGATGATAAACGCAAACTGACGTATTGAGATTGGCAAAGACGTAATCATTCAATATCAACCACAGCGCGTTCGATTCTAGTCTAGGATTCTACCCACCGGACGACCATCAAACACACTGGGCATATATACAGCATACAATGCATAAGTGTTGTGCTACCTCGTGTGGTAATACTGCTTGTTCAGTCGCCAATCACTGGATGACTGTACGATCACCGGAATTTCTCGAAACTCACCGGAATATTTTATCCAGCAGCAAGTAGGATTCTGCTGACAAGCAACTACAACAGGATCGCGAAGCCTGACGGGCACAGTGAGCTATTGGGACCGAACAAGTCGCTGCTACCGGGAACCCTTGAAAGTTTTTCATCTCATCTGAGCAACAGAAAGCAGGAAACTAGGTGTAGGCGAAGTATTCTGTAAAATCGATGGTGGACGCACTCATAATCTGCAGCAACGCTTAGGACGATGGGCCAGTCAACTCGATAACTTGGTTTTCTGGCTCTGCCTGTACTCACTGGACTGTCGACGTTTCTTTGGCCTTAGTAACGGAAGTCTCACCTGAGACCAAGTACATGAAACGCAAAGAAAACCCACCAAACCAATTCCCTCCCGCTTGTTCTACAGACGAGGCCCATCATTAGTCAAAGAACTGAGGATTTTGCCCCCCAGAAACTCTGAGTTAGTGAGGTTGCTCCAAAGAACAGGAGATTTCCCCCTTTTTCGAAAGTGGTCTACGCACAAATCACAGACTGAACAACCTGAAGTTTATCGTGTCGAAGGTGATTACAGCCATTGCAGATCGGAGAATAAACGAAACATGCCAACAAAGTATCTGTGAGGAGCAAACTGGGTTTCACCCTGGAAAAAGCTGCACAGATCACACCTGCAGATTCCACCAGACACTTGAATTCTGCCATTCATAGGAGGGCCAACAACCGTCGTTTTTTCAGACGTCAGAGGTGCCTTCGATTCAGTCGACGGAGCTGTGCTCTGAGACTGTCCACGGAACAAGAATGCACCCGATAAGTACGTGAACATCCCGAAAATAATTTAATATCAGACCTTAAGTAGGTTTACGGTCAGTGGCAGCGTATTGTTGACCTTCGGCATCTCGTGTTATGTGTGAAGAGATTGCCCGGCCTCCACTTTCTCAATCTGTTTTGCAGAATACGAAATCCTACGGCACGCCCTGATGGTAGGGGACTACATCCAGGCACTCGACATTTAGATAAACAGTGGATAAACGATATCGCTTTAAGTTATGAAGGTTTACATGTAGCACAGAACACACTGAAGAGATTGGAGGTTTCAATTGGTCAGTCTGGTATGACTTTTGCATTTTCTAAATGCAAATTACTACTACAAGATAAACAAGACTTCGCCTCTACCATGACCTTTGGTGGTGAGTCGCTGGAGGTGGTCGAGAAACTCAGTAGGGTATTCCCGGCCTTCCGGTTGAGGTCCGGTGAGCAATAAGCGCTTTAGGTTGAGGATGTTGTCGGATATGATGAAGGACAGAAGTTACTGACGATCGTGTTGCGAACCTGTGTGCATCGGTATATCTTATCGTCCCTTTACATTTTTCCCTCTTTACCTTGCACGATGCCCTTATTCTTCCTATATTGTTGCACAGTTGTCACTGAAAGTGGTTTTATATATATATATATATATATATATATATATATAATGCAAAGGCTTTTCAGGTCACTAACACACAGATAACAAGTGTGACACCTAGACCTCCACCAGGAAGGTTTGTGATTTTGCGCATGTGGAAAGTAACGACGACAGAACAATGACCAACTCACTGGCGAATTATTCAAGAAGAAAGGGTAGAAAAAGCAACACTCAATTAAAGTAATCTTTATTCTCTATCTGTGTCGTGTCAATGGTGACACGATGTTGGAGAAGCAAACTCGTGTCTCATGCCAGTACACTGTGTAGTTAACGTGAATGAAAAGCAAATGACAAGATTGGTAGTGAATAGTGCGCATAATCCAACAGTCTTCAGCAGCGACGAATTCCCATTCGGCAATATATATAACTGGCATGTTTTACGTTTGCGACTGATGAGAGTAAATGAAATGTTAACATATCGCAATATATGTCTTCTTTCTGCTCTGATGAAATAAACAGCGTAGTCAAATACACCTACCACACCTAAAGGACATCTTAACTCGAAACTGCGGCAAATCAAATATAGACAGGGCTACATGAACGTGAAGAAGAAATACATACAAATGAGCATTTACACTCAATCTAACACAAAGTATCAGTCACAGATGCCACGAAATATACAAACAGTGAAAAATAACTGGACTGGACTTCGTTTTGAAAACCCTCAAACGTGCCCATCTTGATAACCACATAGCACCTATAGTGGTAACCCGTAGACTTTCAAAGATTGATCAGACACTCAAACAATGTGACTGTATGTGAATATTCAGCAACTCCAATCTGGTGCCAGCAGACCCAAATGTGCCAATGAACAAAAGGCACAAACCATGAAACACACTGGGGAATTGAAATGGATCAAAGGTGTGATACACTCGAAATATCACGGTGGCGTCATCGTCCAATCATAATTATGATCAAGTAAGACTTACGGAACGACGACCCGGTGTTGTCTCCAGTGTTCGTTGCATTCTCATCCACTTGACGAACCAGCTGTATGCTATGAAATCCGAGCGCAGGAAAAATAAAAACAATTGGAGGCGGGTGAAAAATTGATCATTTCTGACAAGATGTTGAGGCATGCAAACGCCTTGTAAAAAAAGCTGTGACTATCTAGCGGGACAACCGGACTGTCACAACACGGTGTGTTCTGGAAAACCCGATGAAGTGGATCACGAGGATCAAACACGACTATGCTGCTTAAGTCGAAACTAAGTCCTGAGACTGCTGTCGTAAGTGGGTCAAATTTAAGTTACTAGTCTTTACACCAGTGTTTGCATCTCTGCAACATCTAAGATCATCAAAAGGTTGGATAGCGTAAGATTAACAAAACCTAAGCAGGAGATGTCACAACTAGATACGAATTCAAGACTATATGAATGGTAGTCGGGCGTTGTTAACAGAGCCACCAGAGCTAAGGTAGTTGGTGGCGTGACCAGCAAGCTATCTTCAGATTACATAAACGCGTCCCACCAGTAAGACAGGTTAGCGTAGCAGTGGGTACACAGGAAATGTAACCTTCAGTTTGTTCTTGTGGGTAGTAAACAACACCGTTCATTTCACCTACCAAGTCGAGAATGTACAGAAAGTCCAGTTGTAGGCATCACAGCCAACAAAGTTAAAGATACGGAAAGGTAAAAAACCAAGGCAAACCTCAGTGACAGCACAAACCTATGACCGGAGAAAACCCTCGTAAATCTAATGGCGCTTAACAAAACAGAACACCGCAACAGAGCTAACACATTTGAAGAGCCACCATAACGAAAAGAAGTATGGTAAACCAAATGCACAATAACTGAAAACTAAGCAGACCCACAAATGGGAAAAAGGAATACATTTATCAAAGTGGCCAAACAGGCAACATTCATAGCCAGAAACAAAACTTTCAATAAACATAACGGCCGGTGAGCAGAGAAAAGATCCAAGGACTGCCTAGCAGGATGATAAAATGAAGCCTATCAGCTAAGGTGCTAAAGGATGGGGATTATCACCATCACGGTCACCAAAACACAGAGCAACATACTGATTTTAAGTGCTGCTTGCAAGCCACACAACCACAAACAAACAAGCAAACACCGAAGAGATAGGCAGGAGAAACAAGAGGAACAGGCGATCCGAACTCCTAAAAATACCTACGCCTATATTCGATCATTCGACACCAACGTACATGCGCCTTGTAGACAAACAACCTAGCTACAAGTGAACGCAAGACGCCATCAACAAGACAGCTTCATTACGGCTTTCAATCCCCCTCACAGACAACCCAACCGAACAACGATAACCACACCATACCACACCGGGTCTAATTAGTCGCCACCTCACCGAACGTATTCAGCCACTGACTCTGCGAATCGCTAGATAATCAGCTCGGGAGACGAACCCAACCTACTGTGACCAGGCCCTTGGTGAACGACTTCATTTCTCTACACCAATTCATCACATGCCTATCTCGCACTTTACGTCAGTCGGCCGAAACATCGGTAGAGTGCTCGGTGACCAGATGATTAGCTGGCATCCATAGTGCATAGTCTAACCATCTAAGTATGTGTAGGAGGATGACACTCGTTTGGCAGTCTACCAAATAACTACTTGATGACCCTCGTACCTCAGCCTGTGGACCTCGCGACTCACAGATTCGGTGGCTAGAGACGTTAGGTGAGATGGCGGCTAGTCGAACTCAGTGGCGTGAAGGTTTTCGTTGTTTGACCGCGTTGTCTCTGAAGTGAGTGCACTTAGTGACGCGGGACAGTGGAAATCGTAATGAACCTTTCTTGCTGATGACACCCTACTTTCACTCACAGCTCGGTTGTTCGTTTGCAAAGTGTAGGCACCTCAGCACTGAGTGGTTGCATACAGACAAGGCTATTTTTGACAGTCAGGTCCCTTCTCTTCGTTCTTCTTTATTCTCCTGCACAGAGTTTGTCTTTGTTCATGATTGTCTGGCAGTTAAGCATCCGACGTATTGCTGTCTGTGATGACGAGGATGACCTCTTCGTGGCTAAGTCGATGGTGTCATCCGGTGCAACCGGTCGAACTTAGACATCAGTGGTCGAACAACTGAAGACGGGTCACGTCTAGAGTGACCGCTTTTAGTTCGTTTCGTAAAGTACCACAGTCCGCACTGTCGCATTATATACGCGACCATTGAGGTTCAAAGAGATGTCTTTCTGTCGCCAGAGGTGTCCTAGATCAGCGAATACCTCCCTAGCCTTACAGGCACCAGCCTCTATTTCACTTCCTACACATCCACTGCCACTCAGACAGCTTCCGAAGTATAAAACCGGTTAGTAACCCTCATAACTCCATTCTCCAACGTTAAATCTCGGTAGTCACAGCAGTCTTACAAAATCGCCTTGCAATTGAAGGCTGCAAAGCGCATTCCGAAATATCACTCAGAGGGGGAAATAGCTCCTGGCGTTTCGTGTGTCACTCAGAAATTGTCAATCGAAACACCTTGTCGTCAGTGTAAGCAGAATCAGTCAGTGTTCCACTGAATAGCAGTTGAACACCAGCACTTTACAAGTGCTGTAGATAGCTCTTCATTATTTTATCTACGGTAAGCTTAACCAAAAATGGTGATGGCGGGCAGCTTTGACCTATGCCGCACTCTGCGTTGAAAGTGCCACAGTGTGCACAGTATAATCTAACCTGAGCTGAAGAATAAGAATAAATCGCCAACAGAATGACCACATGCATGGGCAGTACAATCCTGCGTTTAAGCGAGTGCGAAGGTGTAGACCGTTGCAAACAAACAACCGAGCAATAACTGAAAGCAAGACTTCATCAGAAAGAGAGAGTCATTACGCCATCCACTGACCCGCGTCATTACGTACTCACCCCACAGTCAACTAGAACAAACAACAACCCTCAGCCCACTGAGCTACGTTAACCGCCAACTCACCTAACGTCTCAAACCACCGACTCCGTGAGTAGCGAGGGATCCAGCTCGGAAGACGAACCCGATCTAGCGACAAGCTCCTTCGGGAACGATTTCATTTGTCTACGACACATCGTCATCTGTCCACCTCGCACCTTGTGCAACTCAGTCGCAGCGCCAGCACGGAGCGCTCGGTGTGGCAGACGGCTAGCTGGCATCCTTAATACATGACCTAACCATCTAAGTCCGCACACGTAAGGACTGAACATAAAAACTCGTTTAACAATCAGTGCCAAACACCCACCTCCTAACCACCTCGTTGCATACTCGCCGGCACCATCCGATACAGACGATTGAACACACACATCGTTGGTAAAATACCTGAAGATGGTTGCATCCCTCTACCCTAGGTGGCCAAGTTTCGCAGTCTTGAAGTAACACAGCCCTCATTGTGGTCTGATACACGCGACCATCAAACTTCAGAGAAATACACATCTGTTGCCATAAGTGTCTCGGATTGACGGATACCGCCATAGCCGTAGAGATACCCGCTTCTATTTCATTCCCTACACCTCTGCCGCCGCCGATACAGCCTCTCCAAGTAAACAAACCGGTCAACAATTTCCATGACTTCAGTATCTAAGAGTACGTAATCGAGTACGTATCGAATACGTAATCACAACAATCTTGCAGAACCACTTTGCACTTTGAGACCGCAAACCACATTCCGGGGTAATTAGCTGAAAGCGAAATGGCGTTCAGCGTTGTTTGTGCTGCCTGAAAGTTGTCGAACACCAACACCTTGTCGTCGACATAATCAATATCAGTCAGCCTTCCACCAGGTATGACGTCCATGCAGGTATCTTGTGAGTGCCACAGACAATTCTCCATTATTTCTTCAATAATAAAATTGAACAAAAATGGTGAAAGCAGACAGCCTTGACGTACGCCGCTCAGGGTGGTGAAACTGTCACACACTTCGCAGTAAACTCCAACCTAAGCTGAAGTATGGGAAGAAGGCGCCAACAGTATGTTCAGATACTTGGGCGGTACATCCATGCGTTCAGGTGACTGCAAATATGTAGATCGACACGTCGAATTGAACGCACCCTCACAGTCGAGAAATACGGCGATTGTTGGCCGGCGATACACACGACGCTGCTCCACAACTTCACGAAGGGTAAGAGTGTGGTCTATGCATTCCCGCCCAGAGCGAAACCCTCCCTGTTCTTCACCAATGTTTACCTCACGAAATGCAGAGCCGACGAATTACAACCGATTCCAGAACCCTAGAAATGACAGGAGTCAAACTGATTCTCCTGTGATTTTCCCAAGAGCCACTGATCCCTTTCTTGAATATAGGGACTACCATCGCGTGATCCCAGCACAGAGGCATGATCTCCATCCTCCACACAAGTTGAAACAACTGAGTCAGGGCCTCTACTAACGCCTCCCACACCTTATTAGAAGAGGGCCGGCACGAGATCATGTGAATCAGCGGCCCTATTACGACTGAGAGCCGAAATGCAATTGCGGACCTCAGTCTCAGTGAGTGGTTCCAACTCTACCGATGAGGATACTATATGACAGGTTTGTGGCGGCAACATGGTAGAAGCAGCAGGCCCGCTGAATTGACCCCCCACGTGTTTCGTCCACCTCTCTAAACCTTCTGGACTTATTATCGCAATGGGTAAAACTTGGGTAGACAATTGTCTTGCGTTGTCAACCGTTGAGAACAAACGAAACGCATGCACCTCCCATAGCGTGTTATATCGACATTCTATCTAGTCGGATAAGAGAAACTCAACGCTTCACGGCATCAACTTGGAAATACCGTTGTCCGGGTTCAATAACGGTAGTCGTAAATAATGAAAACGTTCAGCAAAATTACAGTTAGAGCTTAACGATGACAAAAGTCGTATAATATAGGACTTAAAAATCAAGCGCATCCCGTAATTCTTCGGTTACAAAGGCTGTTAAACACAAGTACATAGGAGACAAAAATGAAAAATCGACCAGTGTTTTTTGTGCTGTTATTAGGCAACTCACGTAGATCATTCGATTCTCGTGATTAAGAGGGAAACAAGCGAGTCAAACGCAAGGTCGCACTACAAAGATCAAATCGGCGACTACTAAGTTTGGGGAACCCAAGCCATTCTTTAACGACTCATCTTCAAATAGCCGGATATCGTGAACTGGAAAAATGTGGCCAAATAAATCATAAGTTTGGTTATTTTCTTTCGTAAAAACCTTGAAACCATACTGACCTGGTAAAAATTATTGGAAGCTTGTATGACTTACGTAGGAAGTTGAAAATGGCAAAAAATCTAGCCAACCAATACGAAACCACCAGCAGGTTAGAAAAAAGATGATGTTGGCGGGAAAAAAAATCCTGTGGTTGGGTTAAAGTTTGTTCAAGTCTACCTGATAGCCTGCCTGCTTTTATGTGACGCACAGGCCACAAGACGGATGGGTATTTGCAGGCCGTCCAAACCTACACAAGAGCGGTCACGGCAAATAGGAACCCAATTCGTAACTTAGAAGTTCACGACCGGCATCGTTTCCACCGAACGACTACTAAACAGCTTACATGATCAAAGTGGAAAACACTTAGTCAAGCTAGTGTACAACATACCGACGATGCCCGATGACTAGGATACGCATTTTGGATCCCAAATCGTCCCACTCAGGAATTTGCACAAAAGTCCCGATACGATGAAGATCGTCCAGCGAGTGAACAACATCGGGCTGCCTGAAAACCAAACAATTGAAACAAAGCTTAACGACAATCGGAATTCTGAGTCAGGTGCTTCAACGCCAGAAAACGCAAGACGAAGAAGTGATCTACAGGCATATATGAATATGTACATGTCGCATAATGTAAACGACATAAAACAACAACTGATGACTGGTGATTGGGATAAGTCATCTCCGTGATGGTCAGGATGGGCACAAACCTGCGCAGGCTACAGTGACATTGAAGTTATCAATACCTCGGACAGCAAGAAGATGTAATGAGATGTCAAGACTCCAGCCTCCTCTGACCAGCCACTTAAACAAAACCATCCCAATTGTATGGACCATTGCACACGGGGACAATGGTTGAACAGAAGTTTGGCCAAAGAAGTAAAATGAATGCGTGAATTGCGTGCACAACACTAGCTACTGCGGTTTATCCAACAAGGTTTCACTTGAAAATCAAGAGACAAATAGTACGTAATCACACAGAGAACAAGTCAATCAGGTCGATTTTGGCACCAGTTTTCAGAATGCCTCTCATAATCGATGACCCCGGGTAGCCTGTTCAGTGATCCGTTTGGCTGCTGGTTCCAGTCATCCACTAAACCAACCATTTAGAAAGGTGTTCAACCACCAATAGCAAACAACAATGAATTTAGTCGCTATCGTCATGTGCACCAATGAACTTAATTGCTCAAAGAGGCACAAGGGAAATGTTAATATTTCGTCCCGCTCGGTGGGATGTACGTTAACATTAGTCTTGTTTCTTGAAGTTCATTCTAAACTCACAAGGTATGTTAAGTTTTTGATTAGCTGAAAGAAGTCATAATTCTACAATAGGAACACAAACCCTGGGTTTGCCGAGCACTCAGGTAAACCAGGCAACAAACTGAATAGAAATGAGAATATGTGTCAGCACCGTGAGAACACTGATTCCAAAAACAGCATAAAAGTTGCGATAGAAAAGGAGTTAGGCGTATGCTGTTAGTCATGTTGGCAAGCAACGAATGATGGTTTTGACACCAAAAGAGGAATGCTGTCATGTGTTAGGTCGTAGATAGCCAAGTTGTCAAACCCCAAGCAGGAGCTGAGGTTTAACCCACAACCACTGAGCCAATTAAATACGATAAAGATCGTCTGTGATTCAAACATGAGCCTACGAGGGTTTCGTGTAAGAACTGCAATTGAGATGGCAAGCAAGATAGTAGAAACGTCTTATTCGCCAAGGAACAATATAGTGTTGTACATCGTGATTCGCTGCTGCACTGATGGCCAACTAAGCGACAGTTAAACCATGTTTGATGATTAAAAGCAAGTGGAGTTGCACTCTGTTACAGCGAACTCGCAAATGATTCGATAATTCAGCAGAACAGTCCGGTTGTTCTCATTCGCTTCGGGCTGTTGTGGGAAACGAAACTAACATAACCAGTTGCGACAGCCCTAAGGCACATAGAACCTCGAAAAAATTGGTGACAAGGAAAAACAATACCAAAACCATCTACATCGATAACGCACCAGTTGGAACCATTACACAGCTCCGATTTTTACAAGAAAAACTTAGCATGTAGCTTACGTCGAAAAAGTGGGAGGAACAGCGGTCCAGTCAGATGGGCATTTGGAAAATTTACGAATGTACAGTTTCCACTGAATAAGAACAGTCAACAGGTTCTGAAATTATGTACTCGGCTGGTCCTATCTACTTGCTCCGCTGTCTGGATGGTGTCGATAGCAAACTCCGACTGCATTTTGTTTTAATCAATGGGTCGTCGTTTGGGTTAACCGTTCTTATTCATTTTTTATGCGGCCCTTCCTTTAACTGGTGGCTAAATGGCTCAACATTGTTAACCACCCAATCAAACGTCTGTATGATCCTTTTCTTGATCGCTCGAATAAACTTGCAAGTTGATCCAACCCACAAAACAAACAATGCTTGAACATTTTGTCTTAACATTTTCCAAACAGCCAGTCACAACAACCTCTCAGTGCCAAATTTCTGAAGAATTAAAACAGTCCACTCATACACTGCTTCCTACGCGCACAGCTTTTCGCCTTACCCGTGCTTCAACAACTTGTTTAACTATGTCCTTGAACTATTACGTTCTAGTTTCAAGAGAACTGGTGTATGCGCTGAGGCAAATGATATCATTGTCAATTTCCGAGCGATCCGTGTGAGTTCAATCATTTCGGTATGTCGAGTGACACAGAGGAAGTGGATTAAGTCGCAAACGGCAATCAGGGGACCTAAGCTCAACTCTGTTGAGCTATTGGTAGTTCAAGCCGGCTAACGGTGGGTTCAATCATCCTTCGAAGTAGAAACAAACATCAAAGGATCCTCTCGCAATTCAAACTGTTAGGTATCAAAACAACAAGCATCTGTTTCTATAATAAAAGCGGTAGTCCACCAAGTTTTCCGGAAGTTCAACCCGTAAAAGTTTACAGTAGCGTTGTTCTGCTTTTCAACACAGTCAACTAGCATACGGAACGTCGGCAAAACCGATGATGCAACCGGATTAAGTGCGAGCATCAAACACTGGAGGGAATGAGGCTCAGTGAAAGTGAGAAACCGTTAGCTAAAAACCAGTGTTGGATGGATGGACCGATCTTAAGTTTAAAGGTCAAGGTGCTTAGGAATTTCTTAAGCAATGTACATAAGAAATAGTAGTGCTATGTTGGTCCGGCTGAAGTGATTACGTAAACGCGCCAACAACTACAGTACGGAAACCGCAGGGAGAAATGCGTGCAGATAAAATAGGTACTGGCTATATTATGATCTACAATCCATAGCGCAAAGTCTCCAACGGTGATGCCTTGCGAATCGTAGTGTCTGTAACTAGGCTGCTGTATCCCACTGAGCAACAGTTGAATCCAGATTTACGACCATGACCATTGTTAAGAGGGTGGCAGTGGTGCCGGGTGGATACATACACGGTAACTTACATAAACATGCTGAAAATGAAAAGAACATCACGTTTCAATAAGTAATTTTACCGTTAGTTTCGAGCAAGAACGTTTAGACAGTTGAGCAATCCAAGAGAGTCAAATGCTCTCGTTCATATCTTGGAGCATTTGGATCAAACAAAATATTATAGACAGCGAAAAATCATACAATGCAAACAATGCCAAACTCATAACCAGAACACACAAAACAAACTCACTCAGTGGATGACTTCCTCAGAAACACCCCAGCATAGGGTGCATTCAGTTTGATTTTACGACGCAGAAGATTCATCAACTTCTCGTCAGTGATCTGGAAGAAGAATTTTCACAGAAATAGCTATCTTTGATCAGCTTCTGATTAACACCAGGATAAAAACCCCTCTAGCGTAGTAAGCGATAACAGGTTAGTAGTTGACACTGACCAACTGAATGCCATACAACAAACTCGCATAGACCATCTGTGTTGAGCTTAAAGCAAATTGACGTAAGCATGAAGACCCGTATGTAAACCCCACCAACCTTGTGTACATGAACGCACTTATATTACAAATGGTTACTATAGCCAGTATGCAAGAAAAGTGTTGTAGGTTTGTTTTGCATCAAAACAAGACGTACCTCACAGAAAATCGAGATTCCTTACTCCTCAGTATTCCCAAAAACACTCGACAGCGATCACCCCCTACGGACTGCATCTTGAAATATACAGTTTCACATTAAAATTGTCATCTCAATCAAAAAGAAAAACTTCAGTAGGGTTTCCAGGTAAGCCCACAGAATAGGCTGTCAACTTTCATCATTTCTGCTTACAACAAAAAAAATGACGAACTATCTGCAGCACTTGTAAAGTGCTGGTGTTCAGTGGAACACTGACTGATTCTGCTTACACTGACGACAAGGTGTTTCGATTGACAATTTCTGAGTGACACACGAAACGCCAGGAGCTATTTCCCCCTCTGAGTGATATTTCGGAATGCGCTTTGCAGCCTTCAATTGCAAGGCGATTTTGTAAGACTGCTGTGACTACCGAGATTTAACGTTGGAGAATGGAGTTATGAGGGTTACTAACCGGTTTTATACTTCGGAAGCTGTCTGAGTGGCAGTGGATGTGTAGGAAGTGAAATAGAGGCTGGTGCCTGTAAGGCTAGGGAGGTATTCGCTGATCTAGGACACCTCTGGCGACAGAAAGACATCTCTTTGAACCTCAATGGTCGCGTATATAATGCGACAGTGCGGACTGTGGTACTTTACGAAACGAACTAAAAGCGGTCACTCTAGACGTGACCCGTCTTCAGTTGTTCGACCACTGATGTCTAAGTTCGACCGGTTGCACCGGATGACACCATCGACTTAGCCACGAAGAGGTCATCCTCGTCATCACAGACAGCAATACGTCGGATGCTTAACTGCCAGACAATCATGAACAAAGACAAACTCTGTGCAGGAGAATAAAGAAGAACGAAGAGAAGGGACCTGACTGTCAAAAATAGCCTTGTCTGTATGCAACCACTCAGTGCTGAGGTGCCTACACTTTGCAAACGAACAACCGAGCTGTGAGTGAAAGTAGGGTGTCATCAGCAAGAAAGGTTCATTACGATTTCCACTGTCCCGCGTCACTAAGTGCACTCACTTCAGAGACAACGCGGTCAAACAACGAAAACCTTCACGCCACTGAGTTCGACTAGCCGCCATCTCACCTAACGTCTCTAGCCACCGAATCTGTGAGTCGCGAGGTCCACAGGCTGAGGTACGAGGGTCATCAAGTAGTTATTTGGTAGACTGCCAAACGAGTGTCATCCTCCTACACATACTTAGATGGTTAGACTATGCACTATGGATGCCAGCTAATCATCTGGTCACCGAGCACTCTACCGATGTTTCGGCCGACTGACGTAAAGTGCGAGATAGGCATGTGATGAATTGGTGTAGAGAAATGAAGTCGTTCACCAAGGGCCTGGTCACAGTAGGTTGGGTTCGTCTCCCGAGCTGATTATCTAGCGATTCGCAGAGTCAGTGGCTGAATACGTTCGGTGAGGTGGCGACTAATTAGACCCGGTGTGGTATGGTGTGGTTATCGTTGTTCGGTTGGGTTGTCTGTGAGGGGGATTGAAAGCCGTAATGAAGCTGTCTTGTTGATGGCGTCTTGCGTTCACTTGTAGCTAGGTTGTTTGTCTACAAGGCGCATGTACGTTGGTGTCGAATGATCGAATATAGGCGTAGGTATTTTTAGGAGTTCGGATCGCCTCCTTTTCTTTCCTCTTCTGCTTTCCTGTACGAAGTTTGCCTTTTTCCTCATAATTTCGTGGCAGTTAAACATAAGCGAGAACTATGATGTTTATATTGAAGGTGATTCGCCAGGTCCTTTTGTTATCAGTGCGTCTTCAACCAGACCTTGAGCTGGTAGCATGGCGTGAAGAGAAGTTCGTTTGATTAGTTACACCAGGCATTACACCGGACATTCGACGAGCCTAGAAATCTCTAACGCAGCAAAGCCAAATGGGAACAGCTGCCCACAGGCGAAATGAAAACACATCGAAAAAGTGACCCAAGCGTTTTACGCCATGTCTCTACTGAGCCACATAAAGACAAACGTGTATTCCAGTTAATGTGATGACGACGAAACACGATAGAGGAGAAGCCAGTTGAGGATAATAACAAGAACAAACAATCCAAAAGCCATTACCTCAATCATTTTGACAAACTTAGGAAATAAAGGTGCCCCGGTAATTGCAATAATCGGGACAACGGGATAGTTCTCCGGCACATTCTGAGTTGATAAAGCCATCTGAGGATTCACAGTGGAGTCGGGAGAAGCAGGAGGTGAGGGTGGACTCTCTGATGCTGACGATGGGGGATCTGAATTATCCGGGTTGTCGGAGCCACCACTGCTGGCGGAAGAGGAGCTCAGGCAGATTCGCGGAGCAATCAACTTCGAGCGCTACAGTCCAATGAATATAAAAAGGTAAAAGAAGATACGTCTAATTTTTAACCGTACTTTGACTTCATTTTAGTTAGCATGTTTATCTCATAATTAAAACCCACAAAAAAGGAGCGTTAGTTCCGTAACAAGTACAATACGATCAATCCAAGAAATGACAGCCTTAGAAGTCTAGTCGACCGCTTATTGAGGCCAGTGGAAAGACGCAGGGTAGATAATGTGTGCAGACATTACTGTGAATAACCAGTGAAAAAACGGAACACCGATATGAATCAACTCCCCCCTCACAGTTTTCACACCCCGGTAGTCTTCCAGGGCAGTTCCATTAGAAAGGAATGACCAAACACGAGCTTCCATATTATTAGAGCTAAACACCGATGCGTATTACTGCCATCGTTGACCGATAATCAATATAGTGTTCAGGAATTTTAACGAACTTAGTGAGTTCAGCGTGAGTGGGTCCTAATCGTGATGTCAAACACGGAAATTAACGGGCTCTGCTCGCAAAGATCCGATAATCTGAGTGTTGGTTGCAAGTGAAGGTGGATGCGCGTGCAGATACAAGTCCATCGCAACAAACGCATTCAACATGGTTGATTCACGAAAAGAAAAACCAGCGTACCAAACCCTATAGTAGAAAGAATGTACACTAGTGGCGAGCCGTAACTGGAAAGGAGATTGAGTATGGTGCTTTCTTTCGAAAGGGATTGGTTGGAATGTCAATCTGAAGCCGAACGCTGCAGCCAAGTTCCATTAACCAACTATCCGCCAGTGAGCTACGAACTACTTACTCCGTCCCGTCGCACTGTAGGTTAGGTTCCTCTAAAGCTAAGTGGGAGTCCACAATTCAATTCTTTTGTTTGACCTAAGCAGTCAGGAAGCGCACTGCCACTTACAAGTATACACTTCCCAGACCATATTAATTATGAGTTCTGTTTCATGTTCCTGTGGCAATGATATGGCCAGTGTGGGCGGGCGGCTCTGCTCTCCTGTCGCAATCGATCGCGCTGAACCGATGTCCCATTTTCCCCATCCGTTAAAATATTTAATTACCTAATCACCCCCAACCTCTTTTAAAGACATATAAGAGATATTTCACTTGTTATCCGTTAGCGAAATCACAGCCAAAATGACAGCGTGCCAAATAACAAAACTTCTCTGCCTGACGAACACGAAGCCTGCCTACCGCCTAAACAACAATTAAGTTTGTCACGTTTGCCATTCAAAAATTGATGCATATATTTCAACAGGTAGCACGTGCTTTGGGAGTCCTCATCATCGACTTCAGCTGTCCATTCAAGCACGACTTTAGGATTCAGGAACAGTGTTGTAAATTCAATGTTCGTTGTCCGTCCCATAAAGGGCATACAATGTGCGCTTCTCTGGACAGCCTGCGGCTCAAGCCACTGACCAGGCCCACAGAAAGATTCCAACCTCAGCAACGAAACGGTATTTATGATAATACCAAGTATGTGGTGCTTTTGCCGGAATTCGACTGCGGCACCCCAAGGGGTACATGTACAAACCCTGTGTGTGCCTACTTCTACGTCTGCCAGTTCAATCTTAGTGAACGGTAGATTTCCTGCAGTTGACTACCAAGGAATTAGTTAACGGGACAAAGTCAAGTTCGCTGTTTAATTCATGAAACAGATACTAGTCTAGAGACCACACAGACGAGCAACAGAACTAATGACTACCATTTCTGCTACTTTTTTCAGCGTAACTAGTCAAAAGTGTTTCCTGCACTTTGGACCTCAGCCAGGGAATTATAAGAAAAAGGCGTTGGCACTTGGCACTCATAGTACCAACGCCAGGTCGCACATCGATCAAAAAGCTGCACCTTGGACTAGCCCAACACACCCAACCACAACACTAAGTGGTAAGCGTTAGGTGTTCATACGTACATGTCTGGTCCCGCGAAGATTTTGAAAGGAAACGAGGGTTGAACCGTTGTCAAAGCCTACTAGTCTAGGGGATAAGCTAACGAACATCGCCATTTTAACGCAGTGTTCACGTAACATGCAGTCAATGCGTTAGAGGTGCCGGATACTATCGTCGTTTTCAGCTTGCCATTAGCATGGCGATGTGGACCGGATGTTCGGATAGCAAACCTAGATAGAAGCCGGAGTGAAAGACAGGCATAAACTTATGGTCGTACGATTAATAGCCCGATGATGTTACTAGAAACCCACCGGAAAATATACAGAGCGCTATCCGGACGTCTTTCGCGGCCAGTAAGTCGGATCTAACAGTCGTATAAGAAAGGCCTTTTCAGTCGCGTTAAATGCCATGCCCTCCAAGCACAGACTGAGATCATACTGTCATAAGTTGTCAACCACCAGCCGGGACTTGATTATGTGGTCAGTAATCTCATTAGAAATGACCTTACCGGCCGCTTCCTACAACTTATCATCAGAAGTTAACACATGTGTATGACCCAACAACCCAGTAACCCCTTGCGTTTGGTGAACGGAAAGGTAACATCAAGTTTACCGGAAGAATCTCTTCTTTTACCGAAGATGTCCAGGGCTATCTATGGAGCAGGAATCCCTTAGAAACAATGAAATAAAAACGCAAAGCTACTCAATAATTCCGCAACAGGTTAGAAGGACGCAGTCAGTTTATTTCCCTTCATACAGTTGAATATGCAGCGTATGAAGTCACGACTAAACAAGAAACAAAAATTCGCGTCCGTTTCATCATAATCATCATCATTACAGACAGCAACAAACCACTGAATCACTGATGCTTAACTGCTATACATCCATGAAGAAAAAGCAAACCTGTGCAGGAAGATGGAAGAAAAAAGGAAGAGGACGGGAATGGACCTGACCACTAAAACCTAGCCACTTCTATATCCAAACATTCGACATCAAGGTGCCAACACATTCCAAACAAACAAGTGAAAGTAAGATGTCACCAGAAGGAAGATTCATTACGCCTTCTACTGCCCCGCGTCATTACGTACACTCCACCCACAGTCGAACGTAGACATCAGTGGTCGAACAACTGAAGACGGGTCACGTCTAGAGTGATCGCTTTTAGTTCGTTTCGTAAAGTACCACAGTCCGCACTGTCGCATTATATACGCGACCATTGAGGTTCAAAGAGATGTCTTTCTGTCGCCAGAGGTGTCCTAGATCAGCGAATACCTCCCTAGCCTTACAGGCACCAGCCTCTATTTCACTTCCTACACATCCACTGCCACTCAGACAGCTTCCGAAGTATAAAACCGGTTAGTAACCCTCATAACTCCATTCTCCAACGTTAAATCTCGGTAGTCACAGCAGTCTTACAAAATCGCCTTGCAATTGAAGGCTGCAAAGCGCATTCCGAAATATCACTCAGAGGGGGAAATAGCTCCTGGCGTTTCGTGTGTCACTCAGAAATTGTCAATCGAAACACCTTGTCGTCAGTGTAAGCAGAATCAGTCAGTGTTCCACTGAATAGCAGTTGAACACCAGCACTTTACAAGTGCTGTAGATAGCTCTTCATTATTTTATCTACGGTAAGCTTAACCAAAAATGGTGATGGCGGGCAGCTTTGACCTATGCCGCACTCTGCGTTGAAAGTGCCACAGTGTGCACAGTATAATCTAACCTGAGCTGAAGAATAAGAATAAATCGCCAACAGAATGACCACATGCATGGGCAGTACAATCCTGCGTTTAAGCGAGTGCGAAGGTGTAGACCGTTGCAAACAAACAACCGAGCAATAACTGAAAGCAAGACTTCATCAGAAAGAGAGAGTCATTACGCCATCCACTGACCCGCGTCATTACGTACTCACCCCACAGTCAACTAGAACAAACAACAACCCTCAGCCCACTGAGCTACGTTAACCGCCAACTCACCTAACGTCTCAAACCACCGACTCCGTGAGTAGCGAGGGATCCAGCTCGGAAGACGAACCCGATCTAGCGACAAGCTCCTTCGGGAACGATTTCATTTGTCTACGACACATCGTCATCTGTCCACCTCGCACCTTGTGCAACTCAGTCGCAGCGCCAGCACGGAGCGCTCGGTGTGGCAGACGGCTAGCTGGCATCCTTAATACATGACCTAACCATCTAAGTCCGCACACGTAAGGACTGAACATAAAAACTCGTTTAACAATCAGTGCCAAACACCCACCTCCTAACCACCTCGTTGCATACTCGCCGGCACCATCCGATACAGACGATTGAACACACACATCGTTGGTAAAATACCTGAAGATGGTTGCATCCCTCTACCCTAGGTGGCCAAGTTTCGCAGTCTTGAAGTAACACAGCCCTCATTGTGGTCTGATACACGCGACCATCAAACTTCAGAGAAATACACATCTGTTGCCATAAGTGTCTCGGATTGACGGATACCGCCATAGCCGTAGAGATACCCGCTTCTATTTCATTCCCTACACCTCTGCCGCCGCCGATACAGCCTCTCCAAGTAAACAAACCGGTCAACAATTTCCATGACTTCAGTATCTAAGAGTACGTAATCGAGTACGTATCGAATACGTAATCACAACAATCTTGCAGAACCACTTTGCACTTTGAGACCGCAAACCACATTCCGAGGTAATTAGCTGAAAGCGAAATGGCGTTCAGCGTTGTTTGTGCTGCCTGAAAGTTGTCGAACACCAACACCTTGTCGTCGACATAATCAATATCAGTCAGCCTTCCACCAGGTATGACGTTCATGCAGGTATCTTGTGAGTGCCACAGACAATTCTCCATTATTTCTTCAATAATAAAATTGAACAAAAATGGTGAAAGCAGACAGCCTTGACGTACGCCGCTCAGGGTGGTGAAACTGTCACACACTTCGCAGTAAACTCCAACCTAAGCTGAAGTATGGGAAGAAGGCGCCAACAGTATGTTCAGATACTTGGGCGGTACATCCATGCGTTCAGGTGACTGCAAATATGTAGATCGACACGTCGAATTGAACGCACCCTCACAGTCGAGAAATACGGCGATTGTTGGCCGGCGATACACACGACGCTGCTCCACAACTTCACGAAGGGTAAGAGTGTGGTCTATGCATTCCCGCCCAGAGCGAAACCCTCCCTGTTCTTCACCAATGTTTACCTCACGAAATGCAGAGCCGACGAATTACAACCGATTCCAGAACCCTAGAAATGACAGGAGTCAAACTGATTCTCCTGTGATTTTCCCAAGAGCCACTGATCCCTTTCTTGAATATAGGGACTACCATCGCGTGATCCCAGCACAGAGGCATGATCTCCATCCTCCACACAAGTTGAAACAACTGAGTCAGGGCCTCTACTAACGCCTCCCACACCTTATTAGAAGAGGGCCGGCACGAGATCATGTGAATCAGCGGCCCTATTACGACTGAGAGCCGAAATGCAATTGCGGACCTCAGTCTCAGTGAGTGGTTCCAACTCTACCGATGAGGATACTATATGACAGGTTTGTGGCGGCAACATGGTAGAAGCAGCAGGCCCGCTGAATTGACCCCCCACGTGTTTCGTCCACCTCTCTAAACCTTCGGGATTCATTATAGATGTCTCAATCATCTCGGCGATAGTGTACCTGATAGACGGTCGCCTGGGACCAGTGGAAGGGAGGAGCCTAATAGGTTTGTCCGTGTCCCCTGAAGCAAATGCGGCTTCCATTTCTCTAACTAGTTAAGTCTATCAAATACCGATAGAAATATATTGAATCTGGCGCAAAACCTGAATATTAAGGTTGAAATGAGAACACACAGTATGTCCAAGCCAGTAACTGCGAAGTGAAAAGCAGGCAATAGAAACAATTCAAATGATGAAATCAATGTGTGGGCGTGAGGTTACTGTTTGGTAGCTACGAATTCAGTTAACGCCATATCATCGAATCAGGTAGGGCTCTCTCAGACCGAAAAACACCTTAGCACGAAGTTCACTCTATCAAACGCTATTTACAGAAGTGTACTGCGGAACACAGTTAAATGACCTATCAGCTGTGGAGAAAGATAACTTACCGGCGGCATATGCGAGGAAATACCACAATCAAGACGAAAAATAGGCTCCACCATCACAGCAGCACATCTCGAGCACGTTAAACAACGTCTTAGAGCAACTGAACGGTAAGAGAATAATGGGTGTGCGACCCGTAAGCCCAGTCTGACAAGACCAACATTCACCAACATGATCCGTAGCGAAAGCACGCCTGACGAAGGACAAACCTGCGACCTTTCAAGGTCACATTATTTAGGCTGGTGATTCAGCGACTCAGCGATTCATACACGGGTTCGAGGCAACGGCCCAAGGTTCCCGGATCCAGTCGGTTTTCCTAACTCAATGTCAGCGGGTTTCTTTTGATCTGAAGGGCGATCATTGAAAACAGGGTGTAGCACCGCTCTTGAGGATTACAGTGAATACCAAGAACGGAGAAAGATTATTCGCATAATGCAATTTTAGGTAAATGGGAATCGAGCACAGCTTTAAAACGATTCCTAGAAGCGCTGTTGACGACCTCGGAAGGAAGGCTGTTCCAATAGTTAATAACCCTGTAAGAAAAGAACTGCTGCCTAAAAAAGGTCCGAGGACAAAGCTTGTGAAGCTTCCTATTATGTCCTCGCCGGCCGTCATCATTCGCTACAGTGAAGAACTGTTCTACAAAACCTACTCTAAAGAAGAAGTTTGTGAGTATTAAATCTCCGCGAAGTCTTTGAAATTCAAGTGGGTGAAGGTCAAGAACTTCAAGTCGAGACATTACTCAGGCCCGCGACCATCTTGGTAGCCGCGCGCTGGACACGCTCAACAGCTAATATGTCTCTCCTCAGGCCGGTATACACGACCTGATTGGCATACTCGAGGGGCGGTCTTATATAAATTCCGTAAGGCGCTTGAAAAGCTTTCTTGTCCATGCGGGGAAAAGTGCGCCTAATCATCATAAGAGCGGCAAATCCCTTTATTGCCGCCATCTCATGGTGATACGTGGAGGACAAGTTAGACGACAACCAGATGCGCAGATCTTTCTTCAGATCGATTCTCATGATATCTACTGTGCTAGATGCGCTATGAATCATGAAAGCATTGCCATAATCTCCCCCGAGTGACATGTGAGCACAGTTATTGTCAATTAGTGGGAGACTCCAATCGTCCGACCAGCGCTGGATCGCGTCAAGATCAACTTGGTGGAGTAAATGTTAATGGCAGTGGGAAGAGAAAGTTAACATGAGTGCTTATTAGGTCAATTGGCGGTTAATAGAATGTGATCAGGCGTGGTGAAGCGGGTTGTTGTGAGAAGCACACATACGAGTACATTCATATCGGTAATTCACACAAGTACAGGAAAAGATAGGCACACACGCATCAAGAGCTGGGAGTTCTTATACGAGCAAACGATCCGTAGTGGTCACCTAGGTAGAAGCCAGTTGATAAGACGCTTCCTGAAAGTTTCGGGAGTAGTAGCTCCCAAGGCTCCCTCCGAAAGAGCCTCCCAATTCTGACGAAATGATGTAACAGAACTGTGTTGCCTGTAAAGTGAGCAACTACGCTTTATGTCCAGCTTACACTCGTGTGCTCCTCAGTTAGTGGGCTGCGCCGGTTTGAGGATGTTCCGATTGGAGTTACCGTCTACAATCACGAATTCAAAGAGGCGGGTCATGTTCTCCCCTCAGCTGTCTGTAGATCAACCGGAGCGGGTTCATGACCTCTAGTCGGTCACTATATTAGTACGAGTAGAAACCAACAACCGTGTTGTCATTTTTCAGGTAGGAAACTCATGCTGGCAATTTTATCACCAACAGAAGTTTAACTAGAGAACCAAGGATGTGCCAGAGCCCTCCGCTCAAGATTCCCCTAATAGCCTACCGAGCACTGCCGACCTACCATTAGACGTCTTTGTCAGCGCTAGGATAAAGGTTTGTCGAGAGTAGAGTCCCAAATTGCTTTACTTGGTGAGCAGCATTGAACACCTCGCCTTCAATCCGGTAGACTTTGCTGCTGTAGCGCCCTACGTGCACTAGTCCCAACTGTTTAATGCTTAGTGTAGGTCTGCTTAATATCGACCACCGATGCACTGCGTCTAGATCCCACTGCGGGAAAGCAGGGACTTCAGAAGAACGCACAGCACGCTATTCTTTAGTGTTGCCCATACATATGAGCAGAGGGATTGGCTAACATCCGGCAGGTCGTGGGCAAACAGAGGTAACAACTAATGGTCTAGTACTGTGGTACACCCGCGGTAGTCCCAAAGGCAGCAGACACCACCCTTACTTTATTGTCTGCTACGCTTTGCGTTGCTCCAAAAGCACATGAAGGCAGCGTTATTGAGCGACAGTTGCTTGAATTGGTTCTGTCGCTGCCTGTGTAGAAAGACGAGATGACACCGCGCTTCCAGGTATTAGGAATAATACGTGAAACATATAATTGTCGGGGCAACGTCTAGAAGTTAGCAGCTATTGCCGGGACTTCCTTCAATTAGGGTGAGTAACAGCCAGTCGACGACTGGTGACTTGGCAGGCTTCCACCAGAGGAACTTATCTCTCACAGAGAACTGCGAGAAATCAGGGAGATTTCGACTGCAGTTGTACGACTCACGCCTACCGGTTGTCACGACCTGTCCGGGCCGCCAAAGGCTGCTACATGTTTGGAGTGGAGTATCTCAGCGGTCTTCTGATTGCTAGCTAACAGACCAGACAGACCCATTAGCAATGTGCTGTCGATGGAGGTTTTGTAACGGACGCTAAGTATCCATGGAACCGCTTGGAGAAGCTAGCGATGGTTTCTGGGAGATTGGGGTCATAATCGTGACGGTCGTTCTTACGGTTGTCATGCCTCGATATTTGAGCGTTTTTGAAGACACCGTTTGCGTCCTCTTCACCAGATGAAAGAGGGCCTTTCCATAGAGGTTTCTTCTGTTATATGAGGCGTTTCGTGGAGGGTTTAAGTTATGGCTTACCTTTACTCTTTTCAACGGATAGAAAAGGTACCGCTTCCACGGTCACTTCGTTCGGCTTGTCAGTGATATAGCCGCAGTGTTCTTCGGAAGTGACAACTGTTCCTGTCTGGGGCAATTGCGTTTCCGTTCGACGTCTTCATAATAACTGGAGGGGGAATCGGCCAAACGTTTGACGATTCCGTTTAAGGCTTCGGTAAATCGCAAGGTCGTAGATCAGTTGGAAACGGAAAACCACGTGATCGATAGCACTCAGAGGGACACTGATTATAACAGCATCCACCAGGCATGTGTCGTCAATGAGGGGCAAATCCGGATGGTATCGGTCGTGCCCCACCTGATGGCGAGTGCATTGTTGCACATGTTTCGTTAGGCTGACTTCCAGCCTGAGTTCGCTGAACTCCACGGCCCGTGTGCCAGACGTCACCCAGCTGACGACTTCATTGTTTGGAAGTTTGAAATCTTCGTTTATTAATAGTCGAGCGTTTTGATTGCATGTGCCCGACGGATAACTTTGTGGGGCCTAGGACCATTCCGTTGGCACAGAAGGTTGTTTATGCACTACGCCAATGGTTAGGTTCACTGAGCGACAGTTGACCACGTTTATCCAGAATGAGTCAGGTAGCGCCGACAGGTGGGCATCTTGTAACACTGAGGCTCAGACGTCTAGCGAAACACAAATCGCCACGTCTTCCCTTCGACCGACTCCATCAACCAGCCAGGTGTAATAACGTGGGATGTCAGTTCTTAATTCGGAGACTCGTGGGGTCAGCCGCGTTTCAGTAATGCTGACGAGCTGCAGTGCCTTTAATTTAACGAGTCCCCTTAGTCATTTCAGCCTACTTTTTAGGGATAGCGCATGAGAGTGCATGCATAACCAACTGGCGATACGTATATGAATGCCAGTCTCTGCTTACTGGGAGACAGTAGCCGGGAGGTTGCCGTTGTCAAGGTTAACCCAACGCCTAAGGGTCTGGCGCAAGCAAGTTTTTGGGACCCAGCAAACAGTTAACGGTGGCCGGTTGGGTGGTAATATAACGACTCGGAGTTCAGTAAGTTTAATGTATGCACTTAGTGAGCCTTGAAGTCGTTGTGGCCTTGAACGGCTTCAATGTGTTACAGTGTCGTATGCCAAGGTGCCTTTCTTTGCTTCTCATGAATGCAGAACTTTTGACAGCATCTCTTTGATCAGTCGTGTGACCCTCGTTACTTTGGTCGTTTGCACAAATGTCAGACTCGCAGTTCTCGGTAGTTTTCCGATGGACCAGTCTGTACATTCCCCTAGATTGACAGGAAGCCTAACACACACGAATTTCGATTGACTGGTGTCGTCTTCATGCGTCGCGAGTTCGTCGGTGGCAAGCAGCTCGACTATTCCATCGAATATCAAGCTACAGACAAGGTCAAACTAAGGTTCATCGGGTTCTCAGCTGATTAATATTCCCCCTACGACTCATGGAACGTAGTCCTTGCCTCAACAGGGACTACATGATGTTACTGAGGACAGAAATACGTCAAAAATACACCTTCAGCATCCTGAATGCCACCAAGAGTAGCGTTGGTAAGACGAGGTCGTCTATCTTGGGTAATTTTACGCGATGTACAAAGCGCACGTTTACCACTTGGCTGCCAATGGTTGAGATCATCTTGTTCTCTGTGCAGAAAAGGCTGATTTTCACGCCGGTGCGCTTTGCAAGAGACTGTAGCGCGCAACACGGAAGGTGATTCCTTGGCTCGGTGTGTCCATGTCTTGTGTTCTACAGAAAAACGTGAACCGGTTGCGATAAAATGATCTGTCAGTGAAAGTTGGAAGTCGTTTCCAAGCCGAATGGTGTCAACAACATGCCCTCATATGCCCTCCTCCTGAGTTCCCTTTCAATGGCCTGGAACTGTACAACTTTGGTGAGACTGACCAGTGGGGTTTCTTTAGTTGATTTATTTGATTTATTTTATTTGGCGGAGTTAGCCCATGGCAGTGATGGACAACATTCAGTAGTACATAAAGTTGCATAGATAATGGTTGCCACGCTAAACTCAGTGTTGGAGCTGTCGCCCGTTGGTTATTCAGCGTCGACCGCCAAGTTTGTTTGGGAAGAGGAGTTCGGGGTGGGGGTATCTATTGGCGGTGGTGGGGAGCGCCCACCGATGGGTCGCCTTGTCGTCAAGAGAGGTCAGAGGGAGAACTGTTTCAAAATTACGGCGTGTTCAGAACTTGCAGAAGACACAAGACAGTGTTTTAATGCGCCGGCCGACCACCAACAAGCAGAACTTACGGGTATTCACGGGTCGAGTGTTTGCGTGACCCTTTAGAACAAGTGAAAAAAGTTTTTAGACACCAGCTCTAGACCATGTCGTAATGTGGGGATGGTGACCTAGTGGTGCAAGTAGACAAAGAAACCAGGGCCAGCTAAATCCTAGCTGAGGCAAAAGAGGAGCTAAAATTGGATAAGTTGTTGGATGCCGGTCTTTCTTAGATTAAGGGTTAATGTAAACTTGTCTATGGACAGAGGTCCAGAAGGAGGCGTAAAATTGACCACGGGGTAGCATGAGGGAAATTGTAATAATAACGGCAGTGAGAAAAATTTACCAGAGAAGGTACGGTAATTCACTGAGGTGTCCGGAGTTAGCGCTGAACTGCCCAGAAGAAGGAAATGTAAAGAATGCTGCAAGGTGACGCGGTTTTGTTCCCGCCCTGGGTTTCTGCCAGCTCTGATATGTTTCATACATTCAAAGTAACCGTGGTGAAAATCTACTCGATTCACCGTTTATCTAAACCCCAAAACAACAGGAGATCTGACGAGCGACCAATCCAAATGTCGCGTTGAAGATACATCAGGATTGGTCGAATGGTTTCAGTGTCATGCTTTCCGGTATTCACCGTTTTGTTTAATCTGTATTGCACTCATTTACATGCAGTTCGTGATTTTGCATGCGCCAACGCGATCAGCCAATAACAGACTGTGATTTCTCTAATACTGCTGTATTCCATACATTCAGCCTTTCAATTCATAAACTGCGACTGCTTACTGCTATCACTACCAGTCTTCTCATTACGTGCGTGGGAGGTTTCAATTCAACTACGATTTATAGGGCTATTCAAAGTCCCCAGTTCCGAATATCGCGGTAACGTCTCGCGAAAGCGATTCGTGGCACCTATATCTTTCTTCCTGCCCACATCAAAAACTAACAAAACATTCCTAGGTTAGCCTTTGATCCACAAAGATGGCATTTTCATTATTTCATGAATAATTTGAATGAAAAATAACATATTTTGAGTGAGTGACTGTCAAAATGTTGATGTTACCACCTAGATTCTCTATGTGCAAACCCCGATACAGAATATCTCACTCTCACGCCATAAATTCAAATATCTCCGCTCACAGGATTTAAGACAATTGGTTGGGTGGTGCCCAGTTTCTTGAATCAGCGAGCTCCAATGATCCTACCGTGTGGGATGAATGTAGAAGGCAGAATTCCCTCAATGGTGCTCCGACATTATATGAGGAACGTGACTCACCACCAGGTGTGCAACAAAAATATCCTTGACCAGGTTCTCATCAGGATACACAGGAGGTTTCTTCGGCGGCAGAGACTAAATTATTGAGGAAGTCGGTATTAGAATCATCTTCAGCAATCATGGTTTGCCTAGTTCATTGGACAGAGTCAAGTCAAATGATGGTTCCGCCATTATCTCTTCCAGACCCCTGGATGAGAGGACAAAAGCTTCCTAGTCACAATAACAGAAGGACAGCTGAAGAGAGACAACTAAACAAAGAGGCGTCGAGCAAACTGTACGACTTTTAAGAAAAATTTGTTGAGCATAATGAGAATGTGGAAAGAGAAAGGGGGCTGTCATCGCCTTCATTAGGTTCTGGGCGCCTTACCATTACTCCAGATCCGAAACTAGTTCCCAAAAATGCGCATTAAGCTTGCTTTCAAAGTTGGTAACCATGGTGGCTGAGATTGCCTTGAGCAGTAAATTGTTTCAGTTGTCCACGACAATGTGTAAAGAACCGCTGGCCATGGATTTGAGCCATAACTCTCTCTATCAAAGCCTTTAATTTGTCTTCAGTTCGATGAGCTCGAGCTGCGAGTAAACGGCTGCTCTCCTGCTTCAGACAATTTGCTCAGAAAATCAAAAACCACTATCGAGTCACCCCTCTGCTTTTTATGGAGAAGAGATTAATGTTTCCAAGTTTGCTGGAGTACCTCATTACCCAAAGTCCTAGGAAAGACTCCGTAGGCCAACGTTGCACCCTATCTGGGAACCCAGCATCCGTGAACAACTGAGGGTACCAAGCTTGCACGGGATATTCAAGACGTGGCTTCATGTAGGTCTCGTGCAAACACAAGGACGCTGAGTTTGCTATAGGTTACTGTCTTCTCCTGTTGACGATGTATCTGATTTGTCTTAAGAGCAGCAAACAGGCATTTAATGGATACCTTTAGGTCCCCGGTAGCCCGAATTCCGGTTCTCGGAATGAGCACACGCCGTCCCGACTTTTCTATCCACCTGGGAAGGCTCCAGGCCTCAACCCCCGTGAGTTGTCAACATTTGACAACATTTAGCATGAGCTCCCAGTCAGCTGCCTACCTGTGAATTTCTTTACGGTCTCGTGGCGCTGAGGACTAGTATGAATGTCCCACAAGTTCCACGTCATCCGCAAGCACGCAGTAGGGGGCCACTGATTTTCTCCGACCGTTAATTTGTGTATCCGAGGAACAGCAGGAACCAAAAGCCGGCCCTTGTGAAACGCTGCTGGTGATATATGCAGTGTGCGAACTGGATTCCTCCGCCTACCAATAGAAACTCCTGTTTCGTAGTACTCATGCGGAAACACGAGGAGATATATCAAACGCTCCCAATATCGGCATTAGATATCTGCGATTTGCCGAGTCGAAGGCTTCTCTGAAGTCTAAATAACAGACCTCAACACATTCTATCCTCTCCAACCGTGGATTTATAATCTAAGGAAGCCTGTAATTTAGAGTAACAAGATCGCTCACTTAAAATGTCTTGCTGATGAGCCATCACTATCCAAAATTAATGACTTGTTGCACTTTGTTGACTTTTCTGGCACTTCCGATATACCTGAAGTAAGGCTTGCAGGTTCACACTTTTAAGCCTTATCTTCAACGACTTCTTCATGCATCGATGTGCCAGCGGCTGCTCTCCATTCCGCAGGCGGTCTAGCCTCACCAATCAATTTGTTAGGTAGGCTAGTCAACGGACCAGCTAACGCACCAACAAGTGGTCTTAAAATTGCCGAATAAATGGTGCTTGGGCCCTCTGCTTGTTCAAAATTCACCCCAGCCCACTGACCCCTGACCTATCCAGCGCTAACTACCGACTATCCATCATCAGTTAATCAGGGGCGGCGTCAGCGTGCGGTGACCAACCACCTCCCTTGTATGCACCTTCCCGAAGGCTGAATAAATGCTTGGGCCTTCCGTTTGTTTGTGGATGCGTTCTCTACCTCTTCATTATAGATACACCCAGTAGACATCCAGATGGAGGTTCCGCACTGGACATAAATGTGAGATGCCTTTGCTTAGCCCGCATAACAGAGTTCTCTTTATATGCTAGTCGACGCTAATGCTCAGCCAGGCTGTCTTTCCAATGCGCTCATCCATACTCCGCAAAACGCCCGCGTTCGCCAGCGTGTCTGAATACCTTCTAAGCCTTACGTCAAATGGTTCGAACCGTGCTTCAACTGCGCTTTCATTGCGGTCGTCGCCCGTGGTGGATAATCCTTCGAAGTGTGACAAACTTGACCAATTCCTGTAAAGTGGTTTTGTAGCTTAGCCCGAACCGCTTTATTATCACTACCGCCTCCACATTCTAGCCATACTTTCAATTTTGCCACACATTTCTCCAGGTTCAACGTTAACCAACGCGAATGTTGTCCCCGGAAACTCATGTTTGCTTTATCCAACAGAAGGTTCGACTTCGAGGCCGTCTATCATAGTCTGGTTCCTGGTCATTATTAAATCCAGCACATTTGCTGCATGTGCTGACTTAGGCGCTGGACTATGACTTCGGCATGTATGAATTAAGGAACAGATTCAAAAAACGATCTTTTTGGTGCATGCTTCTTCATCCAGCCAGCTTTGAGTTTATTGAAATCCAAATGAAAAGGAAACTTTTGTGCTCGTGACGTCTGACCAATCAGTGCTATAGACAGCCGTCTGTCGTCTTATAAGGTCGCCAATGGACTTTCGTAAACACTCGCCAATAACACTGTCGCGTTCACCAGTTTCACGATGCAGGCGATCACTTGAACTTCGGGCGAAAAACTGCCCTGCCAGACCGTCGCTTGTGATGCTGAGTCAATAAAAACAAGAACTTTCCCCCAGTTTTCCTGTGCTGATGATCCATTTTATATACACAGTATCTGGATGGACAGAGGACCTCAATGCTGATTTCCGGCTTCAGTGACGAATCGGTAACCGCTATGAAAATCGTATCCGTGCTGATTGCTGGATTATCTCTCTAAATGTTCGCGATATTTCACGCGTTAGTGAAAACGAAGTGCAAGCCCGTCTGACCCATTTTCATTGGGGCTAACCCAGTATTGTTATAGGAGACCAGCTGGAACCCTACATCGGGTCACAAGACTTGACGACCACTACAGAAATTGTCCAGTTCCCTTTATACATATTTCATTTGCTCTTCGGGTGATACAGCAGTATGAGAAGGCAAACTCCTCACTGCCTGTTGAAGTGGAGTGGAAACATCTAACCACGCTTTGACGTGCAGACGTTGTTAACGACCGTGGCTAATCCAGGCAGAGGAAAAGTCGAGTCAACAGCTCACCGAGCTCCTGCGAAAATAATCCCCAGGTGCTTTGACCCGGTAGAAGAGAATTACTACTAGCCCAGTAAGTAAAACTGGAGAGAAGGAAGTCAACAAAAATCAGAACAGCAAAATAAGAGGGGAAATAATTAGGACCGTCGGTGGCTTCTCTTCCTGGAGAGAGGGACGTGCTGTCTGCTACAACTCGGTCTCATGCAAGATCTCGAAACGACAGTAACAATAACATCAGTAACGACGCAGTTATTCGTAGGATGTATCATCATATCATCTCTGGCTATCTCTTTTGAAATCTTCGTTGACACAGAGAAGACACTCGGTATTATTTAACTGATGTTTTCCTATTTTTACGTTCGTCATGCATGGAGACAACTGCGTCCAGCTTCCAGTCCTCCGGTAGACAAGCCGAGGCTGATGGCCTCACTCTTTACTGTGGTGCCTTCCATCCTTGTGTTCATTGCACACAAGATGTTCTCATTCTCTGACACTGTCTCACTGTTTAGAACGTGTGCTCACCAACATAAACCAAGTATGACATACAATTTTTGTTCACTATTTTTATTCAACCAGCCGCTGCCTCTAAGAGCCTGCTTGGATTGCTCCTATATATTATAACTTGGGGTTACTTTTGAGGTTTTAGCTAATTCGTCGCCAAATGTGGAGCGACCACACCCCCGTTCTGATAGGTGCCTATTTTGTCTGCCAGTCCGCTTCAAACTTCTCAGTGCAGTGTTTTATAGGCCGGGCCTTCCTTATTTAATTATCCAGCTTTTGGAGTGCCCTTTTGCACTGCTCTCTACGGTGGAGTCAATACATCCATTGGTGCCATCATATCACTTCTAAGCGTTTTGACAGCACAACCGTTATTTGTGTGAGCGTTCTCAGCATCTGACTGTCGTCCGATGATGAACAGCCAGGGTTTCATCGAACGAAAATGGCAGTTAACCTCCCCCTCATATTTTCAATGCAAAGACCCGCCAGCTGTACATTTGGTGTCGTTAGCCCAAACCACCGTGTTCTTTCAGTTCTGATCTAATAAGATCGCTAAGTTTACCTCAAACCATCTATATACTCGGTGTAAATTTGTTGATACACGAACTGAGAAAATTTGTTCCTATCGTTTGCATTCCCCATTTTTCCCACTAACCTGACACTCGTTCTCATTACCTCACATACCTCATTTTGTTTTATTAAACTAGCGTGTCATTAAGTATCCGCGGCGCAAGTGGCCATTCTTGTCCTGGCCTGCTGGCGTGTCGGTTCACCTTTGACCTTGTTGGTCCTGTTGAGAAGTTAATGATTTTGCTGGACGAGACGTTAATAGTACCGTAGAACGTGTTGGATCCAATATTGTTCTCATTTTGGGGATCCGTTTTCTTGGGCTACGCGTAACTCAACAATCGGACGTGGATCGTTACACTCGATCCGATCTTCATGCAGTAAATCCTTGGGGACAGTATTTTTCTGCCTGCCTTTTCGGCAACGACACCTCAGTGATTGCTATAACATCTGGCGCCATTTACACTACACTTAATTTCGCTCAGTTATTAACAAATCTGCGTGCATTTTGTGTCACCAATAACTCTACCTCACAACAGCACCCCTCCCATCTTCACCACCGTAGAAGGATGGAAAACACTTGGATGTTGAATCCCACACCAAGCTATGTCTTCTGGACCCGATTTTAAGAGCTCTACCGCCTCAAATTTGTGGCCAAATCTGTGAATATTATCGTGCGTTTGTATTGCCTGGGGTCAGGTAGGCAATGCATCGGAGTACTGGTTGTCTGGACGTGATACCAAACAACTCTCATTGCTCACTTTTCACCATTCGTCCTCGGCATTTTCACGTACCTCCAGTAGTCCGGTGGCCTGAATGGTCGGCGATTTCGGAGTACATTTTTTACTTTCTGTCAAAAATTCCCCATACATATTGCCTGTCACAGTAAATGTTATAACCCCACATTTTCCCATCTAACCTGTGGAATTACATTTTCCCTCCCGATCCCCATATTATCCATTGAGTGAGGAAATGCTTCTGCGACGGATGGACGCACGGAACTTCGTCTAAGCCGGAAGGTTCACCAGATGTTCGACTTTGTGACGTTTTCGAGCAATCGACGGAATGCTGCGTTGAAATCTGCCCATTCGTTCGCTTGATTTTGGGGTTTTCCGCCATGCCTCGCCGAAGCCGATCTATCTTGACAATTTCCGGACGCCAATTTTATTCCTCAATAGCAAAACATTCCAAAGATGAGTTTGGACATTCTCTCTGAGTGACCTTGAAATATTTGGAAAATCGCCCATCCCACAATCTTGTAAACAGTTATTTGGTGTAACAACCCATTTTTCGAGACTGAATCTATAAAGTGAGCGAACTATCTCCTTCTCTGTTGCGTGCGTCAAAGTTCCATGGAGTACAGTCATTTTCTCTTTGACCACGTACTTCTTGCAACAAACTCCACGTTTGTGCTACTGTTTAATTATTCGTTTTTGTATTTTTTTTAAATATCTACAGTGATCGCGCATAACCAAGCGTGCTTCTCACATATGCGTTGAAGAAGATATATTATTATGTAGTCCAATGCTTGATTCCGCACGGAGAGTATCCATCAGGTTAAGCATGAAGAGCAAATGTTAAAAGCTTGTGATTGGTTTGCGCAACAAAATATCAACCTTTCAAAAGATTATGACAATAACGGATCGCCAAATAAATGACCAGCAATTCACGTCCAAATGTGCTGCACTCAGTCTGTGCTGGTTGAAACTTTCGCTAGATAAAGGCCAGTGGTTGCTGTTCACCATTCACAAACTCTTCCAGGACTGCGCCGACGACAGCGTTTGATGCATCCGTGGTGACAATGAGACGAGCGTTAGGATCTCAAGTAATGAAGCACAGTTTTGTGGCATGACATAAGGCTTCCTTTGCTGTCGAGAAATCTGCTTTGGCTTCAGGTGAAAATTCAAGTGACTTGCGTTTAGAGTCAACTGGGTCAGTTAGAGGTTTTACAATGTCCACGCAATGGGGAATGAAACGTCGATAGTAATTGAGTATGCCGAGAAGTCATCGGAGATGTATCATCGTAGTGGGAATCGGAAAAGTCGAAATAGACTCAACTCTGTGGCGGAGGTGTGATGCCGGTTTGGTCTATGCGATGTCCCAAGAAATCCAATGAGTTAACTCCGAAGGCAGACTTTTCGATGTTGATTTTAATATCATAGTGCGCGAAACGTTCAAAAACAGCACGAAGGTGAGGAATGTGTTCCTCGTTTGAGCGGCTAGCCATCACAACTTCATCAATGTAGACGTACGCAAAAGGGAGTCCGCGTAATACTTCGTCAGTGAATCGTTGGAATGTTTGAGCTGCATTACGGAGCCCGAAGGGCATCCTTGGGAATTCAAGAAGTCCTAAAGGTGTTGTAACGGCTCTCCTTGAAATATCTTCTCCCGCGACCGGAATGTGATAATAGGGGCGTACAAGGTCTGATATAAAGAAGATAGTAGTGTCATCAAGTCCTAACGAAAAGTCGTGTATACGCGGTATAGGGTACTTGTCCGGGATTGTGCAATCGTTGAGAGCAAGGTAATCACAGCAAGGTCACCAATCACCCGGAGACTTTTAGGTACCATGTGTAGCGGTGTTGCCCAAGAGCTGTTCGAGGGTCGAATTATGCCCAACTGAAGCATATGTTCGGATTCAGCTTTGGCTATTTTGAGTTTATCCGGATGTAAACGGCGTAGTCGGGCGAAAACCAAAAGACCGCGTGTTGTAATGTGATATTCGACACTGTGCTCAACCGTCTCGGTATGTGAGCACGGCCGAGTTAACGAAGGAAAATCCTCCAACGGTGCTGCAAAAGACGGCGTTGGCGGAGGAGCGGGTCGGATGCCGATTGACGCTATCGTCGATTGAACACCATTTACTGTGCAGGCGGTAGTGTTGTTAATTAGCTTACGCCTTTTGACATCAACGGAAAGGTTAACGTGTGTTAGGAAGTCGGCACCGATGAGTTGCGTTTGGACGTCGGCAAGCAGGAATATTCAACGGAAACATCGCCGGAGACCAAGTCGACAGTGAGTGAGCGTTCTCCGAAAGTTTTGATGCGGCTTCGATTCGCGGCCTGTAAGGTGTACTGGCCTGACTTAAGTCGGTCATTTGGTTGTGGAGGAATTACGCTGAACTCGGCTCCGGTATTGATAAGAAACCGTAAGCCGGTCGACCTGCCCCTGATGAAAAATAGGCGACTAGTATCTGCTTGGCCAGCAACAGCCTTCGCCGCTACTGGCTGGCCTGCCGGTTTGACGGTGACGCGTGGCGAGTTCGGAATGTGCACGGCGGGGTGCACTTCTTTGCTTTTCCCCTAAAGGTTTGGTGGTACCAGCACCACCTTTGTCGAGTGCGAGAGTTAGATCGTGTACGGCTTTTGGGTGGTTGCTCCTTCAGTTCGTTAATTTGCATTAATGAAACAACGTATCACACCATCAAACAGTGCGAAATTTGCGCTCTATCGCGCCAGATCCAGCATCGCTGGACATCCGCTCAAGCAACGCGCATTTCCGAACGTTACCGGTGAAGTACACCTCCTCAAAGAGAAACCGGCGCCATGGTTACCAGAGGTGATACCGTTTCTCGCTAACTGACCTCAGTCAAGACCGGTATAAATAAGCAGCCCCTTAATGTCCATTTGTGTGCATGAGATAAAAGCATATCAGCATCCAAAGCACAAATTTGCTGCTGGATGGCTGCGCGTACATCACGAAAAACGACCGAGTGCATAAAAATTTGAACTGCGAATGCCAGAAACTCTGACTCAACATCTTTCATTTTCCCGTTGTGAGTAGTATGAGTGGTTTCCAGCGAACTTCACCCAACTTGAAGCTGTAAAGTGAATCCACGGATGATTAGACACACTGAATGCTTTCCGTTTCCCAAGAAGGCAGTAGCCTCATCAATCGCATGTTTAGACGAGGTTTCTGCGAAAAACTTGAACAAGCTGTCGTAGTGAGGAGAGACGTTTCATGAAGACGGCTTGCCACGACGTCTCCAGGTGGACTGGCTACCTTAGCACTGGCGTCCGCTTTGTCCTCTGATATCACAAGCCCTAAACCTGCGGGAAGGCCGTGCGATCAGTCCACCAAAATTCTGCTTGGCTTTAAGACAATCTTATTTCTTACACTCAGCTTCAAGAATTTGCTCGAATGCACTCTTGCTTTGACACCCACCAGCTCCAACTTGAATGGTGCATCTGTTGAACGCTCCGCATGATCGGCGGGTTGAAAACAGAGTAGAAACCATGATTAAATGTAAAACACAACTGACGAACTTGGTGGTGGCTTCTGTCCCCGCACCGTATATTTAGGTTCTCCCGTCTGCAGTTGGGCGTACAGGTGCCGTGTTTATTGACGCCGCTCCGGTAGCTGACCCTCGGGGCCGGAAAACAATTGGCGAATATACGAAGATCGCTCGAAAATCAAATTCCGTGTTGCCGACATTAAGGTCTGCCAAACGGCTGCACGTAAAACTTTCCCCTCCATGAACTGAAAACCGAATAAATTTGTCGAGATAGCCTCTAGTGAATCGCGGGGTTTCTTTTTGGTCTACCGTATTGGACATCAGTGTGTGTGGTCTCACAAACTTGCACGCCACGTCCTACTTGAAGTCTTATCGTCAACAGGCAAAGCGATCGAACTTTCCGTGAGTGAAAGCTTAAAATCACTCTCTTAAACGGAATAATTTGGAAATGACTTGGAGGCCGCAAGTGTCAAACCTAAAAACGCTGGTCGCGCATTTCGCTGGAGCGCCGAAGCAAGCCCGAGCAGCCCCGCGGGAAGGTCTCTAAAGTAACTTGGTGAAGCGATTGAGGTTCAGCTGAGCCATCGTCCTCATCGGTCTAGGGGCCTATCCTTGAAGCCTATTCTTGCACTCTCCTTCCTTCTGGCAATAGCAAACAAGAGATCGGCCGTCTAGTGGGATGCAAAAAATGTACGAGTCTGTTCAATAAGCCACCGTATAGCGGAGTTGGATCATGATGCTAGAACTTCGTACCCACGGAATCCTGCCTTACAGGTGACGTTAGTAACAATTATTTGAGCCCTTCTGGATACTCATTCTACCCAGCTGATTTCGCTCGAGGGAGAATAGGGGGCCCTGCGATCTTCCGTAATAGAAGCCTGCCGACAAAAGTAATCGTCGATAACGTCATTCTTCCGATGAGTGCAGTCCCGTATGTCTCGTACTAGCATTGCCGGACAAAGACTCGTGGTGGTTCCAGGAATTCATATGTGAGCAATTAAGTAAGCCTGACTCCAGAGCTAGTTTAGACGTAATACTAATAACACTCGAAGTGAGCGAACCAAGTGTATATCCCTTGCGCACATTTGTATAGCTTATTATCAACAATGCCGTAAAACAACGGTAGTGGGAAATAGGCTTAATGGTGTTCACCATACTTGTCATAGTTTAAATGAGAGTCAGGTTTGTTATAGTTTCCGCGCTGTTCATTTTGGAGGCGCTCAGGCAGTCGCATCTGTGGTGGTTCATTCTCAAAGGCACCTCCAGTTGATGTACTTGAACCTGGAGCAGACTCAGCAACGCCGAAATTGATAAAAAGCACTGCAGGGGTAGTGACAGGTAAGTTATAGATATGCTGATCAGTATGTCTACGACGGACAGGTCCACTGTCTGGATCAAGTATGCGACAAACTCGCGTACCCAGGTTGTTGAAAATGCTTCTTCTAGATGATCGTAGGTCATTGCCGCAATGATACACAACATCAACCGATTCTGAACCAAGCATGGTGGCTCGGAGAATACGGTGTTTGAGAAGATCAGCTGGACCGCTTCCAGTTGCTGAGTGGTTGGAATGTTGACACTGCATCTAGATGATGTCAGTGCCATTCTCCAGTTCTTCAAAATTAGACGAATTGATTAACTATAGCGCGCCTTTCAGAACAAGCACAAAACTCTCAGCTGCAGCGTTTGATTGAGGATGTCTTGCTGCAGTGAGCAGATGTCGAAGCCCCCATTTTCTCAACCAGCCTTCAAACTTCTGAGCAGTGAAACAAGTGCCGCCGCCAGAAAATGAAGCGCGTATTACTTCCCCTCGACATAACGTTTTGCGTAGTGCAATCAGAGTGAAGTTCTTAGCTGCTGGCAACGTAAAGTAAAGCTCCGGCCAAGAAGGAAATGAGTCAAGGTTGCTGGAAGCATAGTACTTATCCAAGAATGGACCACAATTTTCAGCATGCATTCTTGTCAGGCTTCACAAGACGTTAGCCTGGATGTCCAGCTTGATTCTCGCAATTGTGCTTTGTGTACACATTGAGCACAACCCTTAGGAACTTTACACAGATCTGCATTCAGTTCTGGTCATCGCAAGCCAAACGAGCCGATGATTTCATTCTTATCAGTTCCTAGGTTACCAGAATATGAATAATCTAGGACAGTAAACATTGATTTTGAAGAAATAACAGTTCTGTCACCGGGACACAACAATCCTTCAGCAGTAATAGAGAGTTTATCTAGACGTTTGTAGAATTCGAGCAATCTTTGCCGCACACTGCAGTTCTAGCCATTACGTAATGAGTTTAAAATTGCATGGTGGTATTTCCGAATGTCAGGAATCAAATCAGAACAAGAAACTGAGTGTTGTGTGAGCACGCAGCCGAAGCACCGCCCCATCGCTAAACCACTGCTGCATAATACATAGCACGAGATGTGTTAGGGTTGTAAATGAAGTTGAGGGCTTTGTGATCATTAACGATAGTGAAATGAACACCAAACAAGTACGTCGGTGTCTGGTGACCCCCATGTAAACTAGCAATGCTTCTTTCTGTGTTTGCACGCATCCACGCTGTGTTGAACTTAAGCGTCTGGAAGTGCAACTACCAAGATAACCTCTTGTACTAGCACCGCCCCAACAACTGTTGTGGACACATCACTAATCAGCGTTGATGGCAACTTTGGAGAGAATGTGCGCAACGCTGCCTCGAAAGATCAAAAGTTCAACAGAATTCAAAGAGTTCCCTCGTGTAAGCCGGTCCATACAAAATTTCTGTGAAGAGCGTCAAATGAGGGGTTTGCCTTATCAGCAAAGTCAGGAAGGCACTGCGAATAATACTGAAGAGAGCCGGTTGACGAATGAATCTCATCAGAAGTCTTTGGAGAGGATACCCTTGATAAGGGTGAAGACTGATCAGCATCAAGACGATGACCATTCTCATGGATGAGGAATCCTACACAAAGAATTTGGACGTACCAAGAATGCATTTGGAATAATCGATATCAGTGTTTAGAGAGCGCGAACGTTCGAGTAGGAAACACAATCGTTCACCATAAATTTATCGTTGAAGCATACACAATGTCATAGTTAGATAGATACACCCTCTAAATTAGCACTGATGGCGTTCGTAACATCTTGAAATATGGCAAATGAAACGTTGAAAGCGTGGAGTACAAAATTATACCGAAATAATTCAGAAGGTTGTCAGGGCACTGGAAACCTCTTCAAATGAGATCTGTAAAAACGTGCCCTATAAATCAAGCTTTAAGGAATATTTCAGCCACGGAATTGATGTCGAATGTCCTTTGATTCACCATTGGCACAACTCCTCTGCGGAGGGAATCGTATTGTCTACAGCTCACAGTTATATTTCGCGATTCATTTATATATATTTTTGTGCATACCTCTTCGTTGGCTTCATGTGTGCACTTGTTTGAAACCATCACCATAATTTTTTAAATTCTCTGATAATCAGGGAAAAGCGGAAGTTATCGCGCGACGTCTCCGTTTTCTTCATTTGCGTGGATGTTTGGACTGGTGAACTAAACGCACTGCCAAATTCCTTCGCTCCGCGTATTTATTGAACGCCGAGCATTCGTCATCCTACGTCGTGTGTGGAATTATCTAGCGGTCGTTATCCGAACATAATCTCTAGCGCTGTCGCTGTCTAGGGACTCCGAGTTTTCAATGAGTCATTCCATTTATGCGATACGTCTTCCATTAACTTGCACGTGTACCTTTTGTACGTACACATGGCCGCTACTGCTCCTTTCAGCCCTACCAAATTTTGGTTATTCACATAATTTGATTTAGTGAGCCACTACAGTTACTGTTGAAGATGAGTCAATAAACACCCTCAAATTGTGATAATAATGGTACAGTTTCTCGACGCATTCTTGAGAAAAACGCTGGACATCGTGGTCAATGTACAGATTTTAAAGCCATATGCACATATGAACACTAAATCTGTAAATTGTACAATATGTCAGTTATGTGAAAAAAGCAACAAAACAGACATTATATGAGAGAAAAATTCAGCATTAGTTAGAAAAACTTGAGGAACTTACTTCTGAGACGATAGTACTTACGATGTACAAAATTCGATAGAACAAATGAGTTGTTACGATAATTGTGACTCCACAGGGTCATCACTGGCCGTGATCATTGGTCGTGCCAAGAAAAAGGTGCTTGGAGAATGGACTGTATGTGCTGTCGAAGAATTTCACCATTATTCCATGTAGATACTCCCGGGGGTGTAAGCAGAAAATTTTGTATTGACGGGGGGGAGATGGGAACGCGTATAATGTTGCGGTGAACGGATAGACTCTCGACCGGACGTCATTTTGCGCTCAAATTCCAAAAAAATTTGAGGAGCTTGAGATATGCTCAACCACTGCGGGATTTTGTGTCCGAGAGGGGCGGAATGTTTTTTCGCGCGGGATATATCAGTGAAACCAAGAATGGAAAGCGTATTCACGCGATAAACGGGAGAACGTGAAACTGACTATGTGAGCCAGGACGAACAATGGAACATATGATATTCTGGCATAACCGTTTATGTGACGTTAACAACATTGTGTTAATTGATGAGGTATATACCACCTGCGAACAGCTGGCATCAAATTACGCGATTACTAGCTTTCCCTTATATACGACTACTGCCGAATTTACATGTCAGTTATTTCTGTACGGCCGGTATATAGATAGAGAAGGATGTTTGTCAATACCGAGAGGAAGCCAGATTGTCTATCAGGTGGAGAAGAAGGAAGCGTTTCAACGGAAGGTTTTTCTGTAGTCATGAGACGAACAGGTTGATTTCTCTTTCTTCAAACACTTATTTTGTTCTGCCTTCGCATGATGGTTTACAAGACAAACACATGCTACTAATAAGTAGTGAGTGAGGTCGTGCCAGGATGATTGAGTTATTACTGAAAGGCATGCGGATATTGATAACTATACGTGTTGATAGTAGACATGTTCTCTTGTTCGCTGATAAGTCCGAAAACAAATGTGAAATACAAGATCCGTCCTCAAATTGATAGTTTTTATCAGTTCGAGTGGCGCGTGACGTAACACCACGCAACGCAGAGGGTTTCCCGTCAGATGCTATTAGGTCCGTTTTCAAAGATATCGTCCTCAGACAGGTAAAGCATGAAAATGGACACGACGTTCTTCATTGTTAAGAAAGTTTCTAAGCTTTGTTTGAACTGACGTGATTGCGTGCGGGAGCTTGTTCCAACTGAAGGAATACTTTATTAGGAAATTTTGAACGCAGTTTTTCCCGGGTTTTAATTGTTGTCAAAGTGAATTCCTTGTTTCTGAGGTTATACTTCGACCTGTGATGTGAGCGAGGCGTGAGGCTGACGGTGAAATTATTGCCATAGACCAGATGAGTGTAATGTTAAGCTTGAGTCGCCATAATCAAAGAGGACTGAGTGCAAGCGTCTGGCAGCATTCTCTGTAGCTCAGAGAAGGTGGATAATCCGGTAAGCTTTTCGTGAATGCATGTTGGATGCTTTCCGGAGTTAGCCTATCAGGCTCCTGCAGGTGGCTATATATGAACGTGCAGTACTCAAACTGGGGTCGTGTGCATTGGTTATGAAGGTGTAATCGAGCAGCGGGTGAGACGAATGAGTGTTCAATGTAACCTATCGTCCGTCTAGTTTTAGCAGCTAAGAAAGATATGTTCTGTAAAGTTGAATGACTTTGAGTAGTGTCAACCTTGGTACCGTACTGAGTTGACGGTTGATATGCTGTGGCCGTCCAGATTCACAAAGTCATCCGGTACGTGGCAATCATGCAAACGTTATTGGATTTGTTGGCTGAACGTTTCATCAGCCAAGTTGGACACCAAATCTCTAATAACATGAAGTCGTTCCGTATACTTTCTTTACATGGACTGAGGTTGCCAGGAGGAAAACTGTAAACAAGTTTGATGCCACCAGCGAATGGGAACAGTTTTCCATGCTTGATAACTTGACATATATTGTTTATATATATGAGACAGAGTAACGGTCCCAGAACACTTCCTTGTATCACCCCACTAATGACTGGTCTGGGCGTTGAGCTGTTGTATTCTATTTTCACTGTTTTTGTGCGTCCTGTAAGGTATGACAAAAACTAGCTGAGCAATGGATCACGAATACCAAATAAATGCTGTTTTGAACAGAAGACGCTCATGAGGCACATGATGGAAAGCCCTCGTCATGTCCGACAGTTTAATGATAATCACCTCTCCGGCGTCATTAGATTCTGTCACATGGTTGAGAATCTCTAGCTGGCACGTCATGTTAGAACATTTGTTGAGAATTCCATGCTGAGAGTAGTCCATAGGGTTCTGTGATAATAAGAATTCGACCATGCGGCACTTTATCATCTTTTCCAACACCCTAGAACAAATTGAAGTATAATTAAGGGGACGATAATTGCTGACTTCATGTCGCGGGCCACTTTTATAGCGGGACTCAAGTGGGACATTTTCCCACTGGGGAGGGAAGAAACCTGATGTGAGAGGAAGTGCATGAATATCAATCAGAAGTATAGAGATTTCTTCCCTCCGTGTTTTAAAGCAACGGGGTGAATGCCTTCAGGAACAGGTAGATGAGAGAGCTTGATGATAGCTAGCTGGGAGCGTATGAGCCCTGCACCGACAGGGATATGGCTTAGGAACGTACTTGTACTTACAGGAGGAGGTGGAGGTAGTGTGTGTCCTTCAGTGTTGAAGGAAGCAGCAAAATATGAATTAAAGGCTGCACAGATTGTGATAAGATCATCTACGGTGGTTTTGCTCTGTAGTGTCACTACTGAGATGGCAAGGTCTTTCCCATAGTTCCTGTGTCTCATCAACTGCATCACCCGCGAGCTCCTATCCTTGTGTTAAGCGCACGCTTTTCTTCATTTATATGGGAAATTTTGGTTCTATATTCAATAGCACTGAGTATTTTGTGTAATTGCCTGATAGGAGAGAAGTCGCCTGTTTTTCGGTACCTTGATTTAAGACATTTGAACTTACCTTGCTCCTTTAGTGTGAGAATTTTGCGGTTACCGTGCACATTACGGTGTTCTGACTTTTGCGGGGTGAAGATGTTCATGCAAGACCTGAAGCATTCATTGAATGCCCCGGTTGCAAAACTATGATCGGAGGTCAGAAAAAGTGTGTCCCGCTCCAGAGATCTCAGCAGCGTGGTGAACACGTTCCAATCGACGACTTTAGTTTGGCGGTAATGTATGACGGTCCAATCTTTCACAGCTTTTAGGTCAAACATGAAGTCGACTGCATTGTAATCCCCTCCTGGAAATTGTTCCAAGACGCACACAGTAGCAGAAAGGATGCCTGTTGTAAAGTTGAGGTCTAAAGTGTGGTCTTGTCCAGCAGGTGCTAAACATGTTGGCGCCATCCGTTTATTTGGACAAATGCAGTGAACTCAGCTTGATTTGCAAGGGCTGTGGAAGAGGTCCAGCAGATATTAGGCATGTCGAAGTCTCCACCAATTATTTAGTATGGTGGAGATATGGTTGAAACACAGTTCAGTCTATTAGTAAGGTTCGTCATATTGTCATGAGTGGCGTTAGGTGGTCTGTGGACACATCCCAAGGGTAATTCACAGGATCCAGTCGACACTAACAGCCACTAGGAGTCACCTACCATATCAAGACATGGTCCATCGAGTATGGTCGTAAAACATTGCTCCCTTAGGTAACCTAAACACCCCTCACCTCATCTTACACCATGGTCTCCACGGAACATGTGATAACCTATAAAGTTTAGTTGTGTCCAAAGTCCCAGTGGTGCGCCAAGCTTCGCTGATCGCAATGATATTAGGATTATTAAAAAAGATGAAGGATCTAAAAATATGCCTCTCAAAAAATAACGAGCGTATAACAAAAAGCAATGAGCCTTGTGCATTCGTCTTGTTCGGCATTATTTTTGGACCTCTAAAAACGTCTAAAACAAATATCTTAGTCACTCAACGACACTGGTGACATCGGTTGGTCTGGTTTCCTTTTGGTGAGCTCATTGGAGAATGATTTGGTGTAGTCTGCGTTTCAGTGCATGATGGGAAGTGTTGCAAAAGTGCCAGTAAGTTATGATTGAGTGATGGAACTATGGGGGGCGGAGTTAGTATGAGAAGTTTGTAATGTGTGTGTCCCTCCAAAATAGTTAAGGCTGAGATGGATTGGTCATGCTCACGTGCGCGTTGTCAACGAAAGAAGTGTAGGGGTTAGCCCTAGTAAAAAGGTGTTGAACGTAGGTTAAACAACGTCAAGTGGGCTCTGGTTTAGTCCTACATGACTAGATGCGTCGCGCAAAAGATTGCTATTACTAAGCAGAGGCCTGAAATTGAGGGTTGGCAAGAGATGCATCTTTTTATTCGCTGGGTGTCGAGGGTGTTCTCTTGCTTGTTCATTCCATTATGGTACCAAGTAAGAAACCCCGGGCTGCCCAAAGGGCAGAGATTTGAAGAGATTCTATCATCACGGATACCCCACTGGTGGTCGGTTTTATTTTTTCTACGGGACTGGTTCAAAGTTGAGACATCGCCATCGATTAAGAGATTGCCGATGTCTCGCCAAAGTTGAGCCAGTTTCCGCGCAGACAGGTTGCAGTCAAGACGCTCCATTGATTTTAATAGGGGAGCAGTCATTCGCATACCCTCTTCTGTCAGTTGATTCCCCGACCGAGATCTCCTCCGTACGCTCGGCACGTCGTTGGAACTCTCAAGATCTACCGTCAGATCAATCAGGTCAGTGAATTTTAACATTTACTGTCAAGAAGCTTTCTGTCTCCCATTATTTTTAACAATTCAAGCGAGGTTTGGGACTTAATAAAGTCCCGGTACTGTATGAGCTGTTTTGCAATCGCCTCGCTATGGAATTTGAATAATAAAGGGCGAGAGAACTTTTGTATTTTTACGAAGACACATGCGGGTATATGATGTTGGGCCTAGTTTAGTAACCTTCATGAGTATCTTTTTAATTCTTTCTAGGTTCATCTTATCTGGCACGTTGAATACGATGGCGTTGGTTGAGCAGTGCATCCGTTTCGTGATGTCTGTTACCAACGTGTTGGAGAAAATGCTTGCGTTCCGAATGTTATCAATCTTGGGACTTTCTGACACTCTGAAAATGTAGGGAACTAAGTGCAGCATAACTTGCTCTTAATTTGGCGAGCTCTGCCTCCAGTCTAGATACCTTGCCAAATAAACCCGCCAACACACTATCTGCAGGAACAGAACAGTTTTAAGTTTGAAAGATGGGAACTACCAGATTACCTCCACCTCCTTTAACGGCAGTAACTTTGAAAGAGCCTGCTTAAATTCTAGACCCAGAGCGTTTGCCTTCAAACATCGACTTCGGAGCTTGATACAGTGGTTTTGGCACCAGCAGATCTTGTATGACGAGTGATTTCGGTCACCACGATTCGTAAATATAATTACACTTTCTGGACGTAACTGGAATGTGACCAGATTATTTAGAAAAACAATGTCACCAGTGCCAATTATATGAGAAATTTCAAATTCAATTTTCACGCAGTAACTGCTTTGAACTGTAGCAAACAGATTAGATGTGGCCGGTTCCCTCACACTTGTGACACTGCCTTACCAACTCGACGAGTTATTCGAGAATGTTTGACCCGAACGACTTACAGCTCTTTAACCGTTGGGTAACATTTGAATCAGGTGAATGTAGACTACTATCGGTTACATTCCGAATATTTACCTTTTTACACCGTCTTCATCTCACATTGCTGTCGTATGGGACCGCCGGCTCATCTTCCACAGCAGATTTGACATCCTAATGATGTACGGGTAATGTTCTAGCTGGGTGGAAGGTGGAATTCAGAAGCAGTGAAAACTTCTGTTCCGGATACATCATTTCCATTCCAGCGTTCGAATGGTACAACGTCGAAGTTGTAACTGGTCTTCCGAATTAGATCAGACACTTGAGTCTGAGTTTCGAGAATGAACTCTGACATTCTGCCGGCGACACCAGCTGTGATGGTTCCAGGAATACGGAGACGAAGTGATTAACCTGGCCCGAACCCAGAGCTAGCTGGAATGATAGTCGTAGACCGTGATTTCTTCAGTTATCTATGACGGAAAGATTATTTCACGACATTCCAGTTTATCAGCTTGGTACATGGTGCAGAAAGTAAAATCGCCGAAATCTGCGTCATGGGCTCGAATCTGTTTGTTTTAACTGGCTGTTAACTGGAAACAACGTTATCGTGCGACTACTTCGAGGATCGGTATGACTGCTGTTGTGAGTGCGTGTGTGTGGTATTGTTAATACAGCGCTGCTGAAATAATGTATATCCTGAAGTACAATGATGCAGATGTTATTCACCACACCAGGATATTTTTTTATTTTTAGGAAATATATTATATAGATAAATAAATAATATATATTTCCCAACGCATATGTGAGAAGCACGCTTGGTTACGCGCGATCACAGTGGACATTTGCAAACCATACACAAAGGAATAATTTAACGGTAGCACAAAGGTGAAGTTTCTTGAAAGAATTACGTGGTCAAAGGGGAAACGACTGTAGACTATGGAACTTTGACGCACGCAACAGAGAAGGAGATAGTTCGCTCACTTTATAGATTCAGTCTCGAAAAATGGGTTGTTACACCAAATAACTGTTTACAAGATTGTGGGATGGGCGATTTTCCAAATATTTCAAGGTCACTCAGAGAGAATGTCCAAACTCATCTTTGGAATGTTTTGCTATTGAGGAATAAAATTGGCGTCCGGAAATTGTCAAGATAGATCGGCTTCGGCGAGGCATGGCGGAAAACCCCAAAATCAAGCGAACGAATGGGCAGATTTCAACGCAGCATTCCGTCGATTGCTCGAAAACGTCACAAAGTCGAACATCTGGTGAACCTTCCGGCTTAGACGAAGTTCCGTGCGTCCATCCGTCGCAGAAGCATTTCCTCACTCAATGGATANGTGCCTCCACGAACTATTGTGGGTTATTTGTTTTCCTTTTCACCAGATTTCGACTTCCATTCACACCTGAATTCCCATATACTGTTTAGATCCACTACACAGCACGCGTTTATATAACTTGACTCAGCGTGAATTTCCGAAGTTTGTCTGGTAGTTGTGCAGTCCGCCGAAATGTTGTTTCAAGTGCGAGATGACTAAATCACGACCATTTTGACGCGGAAAGCTGTTTTCTCATTTTTCGTGATTTAGCAAATTGTTTATTTCGGGAAAACTATGTAGATTCGATCGAGTACAATAGTTGTGTTGCAATGCGAAATATTGGCTACAACCGGAAATAGCCGTTCACACCTTCGTTATAGAATAAGCCCTGCTTTTATCGACGAAACGTCTTGTCGGTATTCGCAGTCCATTTTGCGTTGTGAAAATGCTTCCGTCGGAATCGCTATGGTGTAAAACGTACATTCATCTTGCAGAAACGCTTAGTTTTGCGTGGTTGGAGAGATAACTGAATTAATAATTCTGAAGCGCACCGCGTTGGTCTTGCATCCCACAATCAGTACCATAGTGAGTCGTAATCAGAGCTGTGCCACCACGTTTGTGGGCTAGCTATCTGCTTCAAGTGTGTGTTTAGCGTGTTTTCATGCCAGCGGTTCCCGCAGAAGAGGGTCGACGAGACAGCACCTCTGTAATCGAATGTACCTGATTTTATTTTGAGGGCAGTTGCTTAGGTAAAGTGTTTCATAGTTGTTGTATGCTCGACGACATTTCAGAGACCACGTTTCCTGCCACATCTATTCGTTTTGTTGGACTTATTATTAAGTACCGAGTGCACATTTCATAGCAATTTGGGCATTGCATATACATGAGTAAACACATGTCTATAAAATAATGTTGGGTGTCAAAGGCCAAGTGCTAAATTATCTCGTGAGTAAGCCATATGACAAACCGTTTCATGCGGGCTGATCTTGAGCGGCGTTAGACAGCGGAGTGGTTATCTACGTATTACGCATCTGACGGCTAAATGTTTTTCGGACCACACTCGAAAAGGTCGTCAGGTGTTACAGAGAGTTTGAAGATGGACATCGTGTTTGTTAACGTAAGATAGCTGTCCAAACCCTTTTTAAAACGCTGAATGTTGTTACTGGCTCTGACCTCACTTGGAAGTTTATTCCAAATGTAGGAATACTTTACAAGGAAGAAGTTTGCACGTATATTCTTCCGGGATATCGGGGTTGGCAAGGTGGAATCCTTATTTCTTAGACTATATGGAGGGCTGTGTTGTAAGCGGACGGTGATCGCTGAAGTAATCGCATCCGAATGTATGAGTTTATACAGCAGCGTCAAGTTCAACTTTAGTCTACGCAGCCAAAGTGGATCAATGCCAAGTTTTTCACAACGTTGTCTATAGGTGAGCGAAGAGGAATATCCTGATAAGCTTTTGGTAAACGATCGTTGAAGGTTTTCTAACACAAGCCTGTCGGACTTGCGTAGGTGGCAGTAAATGAAGGTGCAATACTCGAGTTGAGGCCGAGCACACATTTTGTAGAGCGTCAGCTTCGCAGCTGGTAGGTTGAACGCCTTTTTGATGCAGCCTATTGTTCTTTTAGTTTTTGCTACCTGGAAGCATACTTGTTCAGAGAAATTGAAGGAGTTTGAGTACCGTATTCCAAGATCTCTGACCGAAGTGGCTGTGTCAATATTACAACCATCTAGTGAGATGGAGCCATTGGGTATTTTACAACCATAAGTGAGGATGTTCGATTTGTCTGCTGAGAACGACATCAGCCATGTTCTGCACCACAACTGCAAGGAGGCTAGGTCCTGTCGTATATCTTGTAGACAGAAATTGATACTACTGCCCTGGCGGAATGTGTAAACGATTTTGATATCGTCAGCAAACAGAAAGGGCTTGCCATGTGTAATAACGTCGCACAGATCATTTATGTACATTAAGAAGAGCAACGGACCCAGAACGCTTCCTTGGACCACCCCACTAGTTACTGGTTTTGGTGTTGAATAGTGTTCTCCTATTTTGACTGTTTGAGTGCGACCTTCGAGGTATGACGACAGCCAGCTATACAAGGGATCTTGTATGCCAAAAGATGCTATTTTGATCAAGAGGCGCTTATGAGGCACACGATCAAATGCCTTTTGCATGTCCAAGAGTATGATAATTACCGCACTTCCATCATTGACGGACGTCGATATATGGTTCAAGAATTCCAGCTGACATGTCATACAAGAGCGTTTGCTAAGGAAACCGTGCTGTGAAGGGTTTATAAGGTTTTGTGTCCTTAAGAATTCGACTATGTGCACCTTTATTATCCTCTCAAACATTCGCGAGCAGATTGATGTGTGGTTGATGGGACGATAGTTACTAACGTCCTGCCTTGAACCACTCTTGTGACGAGGCATAATGATTGAGTTTTTCCACTGAGGGGGGAAGGTGCTGGATAAAAGTGATAGGTTGAACAAATTGAGTAGGAGGATGGGTATATCCTCACCTGCCTGCTTGACGACCATTGGTGAGATACCATCTGGTCCAGGATGGATTGAAGGACTAATGATAGCTAACTGTGAACGAACACTTCGGACATCGATTAGAACATTATTCAAAACTTTATCTGATTTTGATGGGGTATTAGCAGGTAATGGGGTGCTTTCTACTCTAAACGAGGCAGCGAAATATGAGTTGAAGAGTTCGCGTATCTTAACAGGGTCGTCGACAACCGTTTTGTCTTTGAGAGTAATAGTTCTTATAGCAGATCACCTAGTTGCGGTGCTGCTGACACAGAGAACCTTTCGTTCGACGGTATACCTAACAGCAACTCAGCTACATCAGACGCTCACTTTACTAGTCTAACTCTACCAATGATGAGCGTTTCGTGCAAATCACATGCTACGCGTCCCTCATGGAATTACTCCGTTTCATCATTCGCACTAGTTCCGGACATCTTTGCTCACTACGGAGTTCTAGTTTCTCTTCGTCTATATGACGAAGTTGCGTCTGACGTTCTATGTGTTCAAACATTTTGCTCATTCGCATCACCAGGGAAAGGTCTAGTGTTCTTCCGTATCTTGACTTAAGCATTTTCAGTTTGTCGGTCTCTTTCGCAGTAAGGATTTTACTTTGTACATATTAGCCGACACGTTTTGATTTAATGGGGGCCTAAACGTCGATACAGAACGTTAGATGTCTGATAAATTCTGCGGTCACTATGCTTGGGTCCGATGTGCGAAAGAAGGTATTCCAATTTAAGGATCTTAGTAGGGATAAGAAGGCATTCCAATCAATGAGTTTGATCGGACGGTGGAAAACAACTCTCCGTTTGGTAGCCATATTTAAATCAAACAGACATTTGACAAAATTATGGTCGCTTCCAGGGAATTGTTGTAGAACAGATAACTCTGTAGACGGAACGCTCATGGTAAATATAAGATCCAAAATATGCCTCTTTCTGGTGGGCATTAGGACATGTTGGTTCCAACCATTTAGTTGAATGCATGAAAGGAATTCGGCCTGTTTTTCTGGAGCAGAAAATGAGGTCCAGGAGATATTGGGCATGTTGAAGTCACCGCCTATTATTTTGTGTTCACAAGGCATGTTGGACATATGATTCATTATCTCCACTAGGTCAGGTAAATCATTGCTCGCAGCATTTGGCGGTCTGTAGATGCTGGAAGAGTGCCATTATGGAGGGATGACAGAGTGGGACTTGTGGAGTGGGGCCAGGTGGCGGTTGATGAAATATCGGGGGAAGCACTAAAAAAGGACTGGTTTGGCGGACATTTGTATTGTTGGCATATTCAGGGAGTGATGTACTTGCTAGGGCATAAATATTTGGAACCTGGTTCCCAGTAGCACTCCAATTTTGGGTAGGAGGATGAGTTACTATGGAACCATTGGATAATGGGTGGTAACCGTAACCCCTAAGATGGTAGTATGTTTGCCTGGAAGCAGTGGGAGACTGATTGTGCAGTGTTACATGCAAAGCGTTGTTTTTTAGAAGGTGGTTTTAAAAACCAGATCTGTGACTCCTGTTGAGTCCTTTTGGTTTATCCTTATATTGCAAATCCGAAATACTGTTCACTGGTGAACACCTTGCAGGTCTTACTTTTGATTTAGAACATCGTTCTGGTGTTTTGGATTTGCCGCTGGAATTTTCGATTACTCCATATAACGGAGAGAGATTCCTCTGATGAGAAGTGGATGGCCCTGTTCGAACAGCCGCGTCATCATCAGGAGCACTTAAGCTGCTGCTTCCAGAGTTTTGATTGAATATGGACGCCTTAGTTCTAGGACTTTTACTAGTCAAGGCCGCGGTTAACAGAGAGAGGCGTTGAGCGTTGAGGGATAAGTTTTTAGCAGTAGCCGTGGGTTTCGTTGTGGAAACTTGAACGCGCCTGGCATTATTCGAGCTAGACGTGGTTTGTTTTCCAGTGTTCGTCTGGACCGGCGACGCAACAGCGTTTTCAGCTGTAACTTGCTGGTTCACAGAACTCGTGGAGCAGTCGAGATCTACAGTCAGATCAATGAGATTGTTGACTGGTTTTTTCTCGGGAAATATTGGCTCGCAATATTTCCCTCTGGAGTGGCGTCTTGTCACCAAAGACTTTTATGGACTTAAAATTTGTGACACGCCTGATTTGCTCTTGTCATCTGACAAACTCGTTTGCTACAAGTTCACTTTTGAACTGTAGCAACAATGGACAGTGTTTCTGCTGTACCTTCTTGCGCAGTCTTAGACAGTAGCTCTCTTGTTCTTTCATCTTGCTGGCTTCGAGTAAGATCATTTTCACCGACATCAGAGGTATTCTGTCAGGTACGTTAAACACCGCCACCTTGCTTGCGCAGCGTAACCGCTTGTGCAAGTCCGTAGCTACAGTATCAATAAGCGTTCTGGCGGCTACGAGGTCTTTGTGGCTCAAGGTGCTCTGATGGTGGATGTTACTTGAGGCATCTATAATACACAATATCGGATCTAATTTGTGCAAAAGTTCGGCAAACTCCTCGTTTCTGCTGTGTAGTTTTGCTATTCCAGCCTGTAATTCCCTCAATTTTTTAGCCTGATCTACGAATACATTGGTAATTGAAACGGAACATGGTTTAGTGTTGTGCCTTTCGTGTGTTGTGCTAAGATTTGCTGTTGAGACTGCCGTTTAGGCAGTGGCCTTGATCTCCTCTGCGATAGCAGGAGTGAGGCAGATGTTGGCTTAACAACCAGAAGATTTCACACCTTTCTTCACAGTCAACATGCATTTTTGCGCAGGGATGATGGCTTGACGACTGCCAATTTCTGAAGAGTGGCTGACTTAGCGGGCATTACTATATGATATATTCAACTTTGATGAATTGGTAATGTTCAAAAAGTCTCGAAGCAAGTAAATATGACAAAATACAACGAATAGTACGTAAATTTGAGTGATCAAACGGCAGAAACGGGATATGCACTAGCACGCAATAATAACTGGCCTTTTTCGAAACACGCGCCAATCGGTCAACACGTGATTCCGCTTTCAAGGCGATGTTTTGGGAATCGTGAAGTCCGCATTTTCTCACGGCCCCATGAATGCCTCCAAGCGTACGTGGATGATGTGTGCGTTACTTGCGTTCGTGGGGCAGACTCTAGTTCGAAAACGGTTCACAGGTACGATAAGGTAAGTTGGCTTGGTTTAGTGAAAACTACCCAGATTTATTACCGTTGTACTAAATATATGAGGCGTAGTAGCGTATGCAGGGGTTTGCGACGTGTCTAGTGGGTGAACTGTTGTTAGTTTTAACAATCCAGTTCTCGTGACAAATGTTGCAGTTCACGATTTCATGTGGTCTGAAAAAATTCCTATTCGGTTGTCAGCTCCTTCGGGTTAGAGCCCAGCCACCCTCCCGGTTGTCTAGCATATGATCCCCATTCTGCGAATTGCGGACTCACCATCAGTGAATTAGACGAATGCAGAAGCCTTTTCCAATAAAACGCACAAACTATTGACATTAAACAGTATTTATCGGGTGTTCACGAGAAATTTATCACGACCGCTGACGTTGGAAACATCCGCCGCAAAATGATGCCTGCAATGTCCAGTGAGTTTTTATGTAAGAGTGGTAACGGAACATTAGGGAATTTCGAGGAAGTACTTTCGGTGATCAGCGCGACACGTGTGGTGCGCAGGATGTAGGATAAAGACAACAGATATACGCAAATTAAACTGTGCCAGCGTTTCCAACATGTTGTGAATGTGGATTGCACCTACAGGATAAACAGGCAAAAGTATATCATAGAACGTTTTTTCACGCTTTCGAAGATGAAAGTTATGCCAGTTCCTGGTAACAGATGGCATGGGACATGGCCTACTGGGTATGTAGGGTACGTTCCTAGTGTGAAGTACGCATCACTACGTAGATTGTTCGAAATTTTTCGGGAGGTGATGAGATAGCACATCCCGGTGAAGATGTTTGTGATGAGCAAGATGGTAGCGCAAGTGAGGGCAGCCCGTGTGATGTTCTGCTGAGACATCATACTGTGTTACTTCCATATATGTGTTGCCGTCCGCGAGCATTTAGGTGAATGAAATTCGTCTGTCATGTTCGTCAAAAGATAAACTCTTTTCGCAGTCGTTATTGAATCGTTCGCTAACGATCCAATTTCACACCGAGTTGCGCGTAATCAGTTGATCCAGTGAATGCCTCTTAATATTCAACGACAGAGAATCTATCCTCGGAACGGTCAACGAGAAGGCGCTCGTGATAACTGGATTCAATACGGTACTAATTGAATCAATGTACAAGAAAATTGTCTCTCACCTCGAATGTGAAAATCCTCAGAAATCAAAGAAAGAAATTGCCCGCACAACAAAATGACAACCAGGCACCGATCAACAATGGCGGACGATAAAACGGGTTGAGCTCACTCAGACAAATGGTCATTAATTTGGTCATAGCAAAACGACTGTTCATGCATCGAGAAATGACGGGAATCATAAGTTACTCAAGAAAAAATGTGGAAGAAAAATGTTTAACTTCGGTATTTGGAAGTTTACAATACTCGGAATGAATAGGGGTGAGGAAAGCGATCAAAGTAGGTTGTGTAAGAACAAGGATAATTGATGTATCTCATTTGGGGAAGAGAGTAAAGCGTAGGGCCACCATTCAACATCAAGCAAACCTCAGCAATCTCAAGATAACGCAACAAAACTTGACAAAATCAACAGTCGTCATCTGTTCAACCGAATTGATACGATGGACAGTGAGGAAGAATAAGTTACACTCTTCCATCGTATGCTGCACGTTCAAACGGGACATGAATATAATCCGCCAAACGGATAGTAAGTTTGTGAGTTAGCCGTTGTCGTAGGCTGTGCATCAAGCTCAAGTGGGTCAGTCATGCACAGAGCGATGTCGTCCACTTTGGCGGATGCACAACTAATGGGTTGGAGGATGCCAAAGAACGTTTAGGAAGGAGGACGCACGTTCGAGACGGCCAAGTAGTTGCCATTCAAATATATAACTCCACAGCGCGTGTCTGATGAGAGAGTTTGGAATGCAACTACGTACAGATGCTACCGTCGTAAATTTGTCGATGTTGGCCTGCACACCAAGAATATTCTTCACCGGATCACCACGTTCTCAAGTCACCTTGTCCATAAACCTCTGAACTGGCGGGGCAAACAACTCTATTTCGAAATAGCGACTGAGTGCAAGGTAAGTGGTTCTGTAGTAATCACCTTGAACATTGCATTTTCATGCACAACGTAATGGCGACGTCTTCGTCGTCGATGGCATGCATTGTTCCTGTGAGTGCCAGATTTACCGTTCAATGTGGCTCCCATGCCAGTGTTTCGGAATCATTTCTTTCCTTAAGGTAAGTCTTTCAGCAGTGGTAATCTCCGTATACAAAGGTGGCTCACCAATTCATGAGCGGTGGCCAGCAGAGTACAACTTGCCAATTCAACGACTGATTGGCCCACAGCTTCAGCCTCTCGCTACAGCCAAATTAAACCGTCACAATAAAGCCCTCCATAATTTACTCGCAAAACTGCATGACAGCAGCCACCGCACGACAGTGACTTCTCCTGACAGCATCACTGCTTTCGCAAGTAAAATAGTAGAACGTGCTAAGACTGATTTACCTGTGCACGACTTTTTGTTGCCGCATGTACAAGCAGTAAGAAACGCTGATACATGAAGAAGCCTGAAGCAGGATTGCCATGTAGACACTTTGATGAACTGGTACAGATGAACAGCGAACGTTGTGGTGCCGATTTACTGATATTTTACTTTGAACGTATTTAACTGAAGGACATAATTGGGTTCCATTCTGTGGCAACCAGCTTCACCGCCAGTCACCTGATAGGCACGCGTTTTGAATTCATATTTGTCAGCTTCCTCCACCTCAGCCATTGTTTGCACTCCTCCAGTGATTATGAAAAAGAGATCGTGAACAGTACCATCAATGGACCTCGACTTAGGCCAATTTGCGAACAATGTAACGCTTGTACACTAGCCGAAAGAAGGGCGAATCAATATCACCTGAAGCGGATATCCCTTTGATCTAATTGAAGAAATGTAGTTCCTTCACATATGTGTACACAGTTGCAGATATCAGATTCAACAAACAGGATGACGAAGACTTTATATATACGGTTTCAATCATCCCGCAGGACACTGAGAACGCATGTAAACCAACGTTCGTTGCTGAATAAAACCTGTGATAGTGTGTACCGTTTTCCATAGACAGACAGATCACTAATGTCAATTTCCCCACGTGTTCGTTCTTAGTGACTCCATTCGTCTACCGATGTGTTCCCGTGTGTTTCATCATAGGTTACCTTTTGCCCCCAATTTTAAGCTAGGACGAATGGATGGAGCAGCAGTAGGTGTTGTCGCATAGATTACTGTTTTCCTTAACTGTCAATCTAGGACAATTGGATGGAACAGTAGCAAGTGTTTTCGGATAGGGTGCCGTGTTCCCTCAATCGTACGCTAGTACAGTTGCACGGAAATTTTGTAGGCTTTCAAATAGGCAGTACTCCTCGGTATCCTTCGTTGACCAGGTCATCTCATCCGCATTCCATGAAAGTGTACAACCGTGAGCCAAGGATGCCAATTACAATTGAAGGAATACTGCAAACTTGCTCAGTTTTTGCGCATATTTGTACGTTGTGGTATGTTCTGATCCAACGACGAATCAATCGCCCAAATTGTAATCAAGTTTTTCTCCCCAAGTACAATTAAATTTCAAAATAATCATCTCTTACCACGTCGATGACATCGATTTTCATTACATCTCCCATTAGTTCTCCTGAATAGCGTGAACTACAACTTTTTGTTGTTTCTCCATTAATCGCTAAGCGATTGAACTATCTCACATTCCTTCCTTACGCCCTCAAAAGCCTAAAACAAATAAATATCTCCATTAACAGAACTAAATGATTTTAAGGACTGAAACACGTCACAAAATTATAACAGCCTCGGAAACTCAGATGCCGTTTTTGCCTGCTAGATTACAGATATTTAAGGCCTACCGATTACACGCAGCCAGAGTTAGTTTGGACGCAGTAGTGATAACACTCGAAGCGAGCAAACCAAGTGTATATTCCTCGCGTGCATTTGTGCAGCTTATTCTCAACAATGCCATAATACGACATTGGTTGGAGATAGGTTTATTGGCAATCACAGTATGGTGTTAATTATCGTCATCCATCACGCAACACTTCGTAATCCCAGATAAACTGCTAATCAGTGCCATTACGAATGTGATTGCGGATTTTTCAATTCCTCATGGATGATGCTGAATAGAAACTTGTGAACGCCGCACGTCAACGCCACGATGTGGTATCGTTCAGGTAACATTTCCAGTATACTGAACTCAGTCGTCTCTGATGACGGCCACCTTTTAGAGAATGTTGGTTATGAGACGGCTGTTTAAACTCACTTGCTTATGCACCGCTGGGGACCTAGGGCTCTTGTAGAGAATGGCGGTTTTAACGGTCGACCTAACTACCAAACGTTTTCCAAGACCGAGTCTCCGAGCGGTCGTTCGATTCGCTAGTACTAGCCCTTCAGTGCACCGTACATCAGAAACCTCGGAACACGGTGGGATGGTTTCAAAAACCGCAACGGACTTTGTTCTATGCAATGAAACACTAAACTTTCGATCTTCAACGCACCTATACTGGGACAAGCTTTTGATGTCAGGAAGTTAGAATTTCGGTCCGCCTGTTCCTGAGATAACTTCATCTGGACTGAGTGCATGAGAGGATATTACCGTTGTGCCCTCTATTAGTTGGGTCCTTTTGGCTATCAGCCAGTTGGCGCGGGCAACCCACCCCAAACATTTGGTATCAAAGAGGCAAGTATTTACCCAACCAACATCAGGGGTTTGCTTCTGATTGATTAGGTTCCTGTTGTCATCAGGGAAATGCCGCGTTCATTTCTATATTCAACAGCTGCTACTGTACGGTCTTCCACAAAGACGTTGAGCAACGCATAGCAATAAACCAGTGATCCCAATTATCCAAAACAAAATTGGATCGTAATGCCACGGTACTATTGAACAACCTATCAAAGTGAATATTTAGACAACCTCAACAGTTTCAATCGACAGATCGTATCTAGGGAATTGGTTAAAATTTGCTGTTGAAGGGGCTAAATATGAACTATAACCACATAATAAGTCATTCATACCTAAAAGAGCTCTTCTGAGCAGTCAATAGGTTCAAAACAATGGGGATGAGCGGAGCTCCAAAAAATGAAATGCACGCACCGCTCAAGTACAGTTCAATGACCGACAACTGGCTATTCGCACAACCGTGAAATTGACATGACAAGACAAAATCTTCTAGGTCAAAGTCCAATTAACGTCCAGAAACAGGGGAGGTTGAATGCAGAGGGGTGAATATTCAGGGGAATAGGGTTGGGTCGGATTTTCACGATCGTGGTTCAAAAATCTGACACAGCTACTACGACCTCCACTATGCACTGCGAGAATTTTATGTTCTCCTCATTGGCCGCTGAAGGTAGTTACGTGGCATAGAGCGCACTGGTTCTGACTAGCGTCTACTGCTGTTGGACAGATGCCGAAAACAATATCTGACACATCAAATCGTTGAGTTGTACAATATGTTGCATGGCGTCAATCGTCGGTTCCTGCCGATTGCTCGAACTTAGCACAGGTAAGCTTCTGAACTTCGTTCACTTCGATACATGTGCTTACTGAGTCTACTTGCAAGTAGAGAAATAGTCTACTAAAAAATGAGTACAGCATTCCCTAGCTTTTAATTCCAGAAGGGTAAAGTTCTTGTTTCAGAGGCTGTGTTTGAGCCATGTCGCAGGCGGATCGCAAAAGTAGCAGTGACCCAATTACTGTAAACCTGAATATACATGAGTGCATGGCTCAGTTTCAGTCACTGTAGCCAAAGACGGCCGAGTGCATTAGCCCGGCAGCGCCTTCTGTAGCTCAGGGGAGATGGATAGCTCAACAATCTCTCCGTCAGTGCGCGTTGGGGACCCCCAAGAGGTGTCTTCTCAGAATTGCGCATGGGGCTATAGACGAATATGCAGTACTCGAATTTAGGTCGCGCGGATAGCCTGTAGAGGTGTAGCCGGTCAGCAGGAGGAAAGAATGTATGCTTGACGTAGCCCATCGTTTGCCTAGTTCTAGCTACCAAAGATGTCATACGGTCAGCGAAGATAGATGAAGCCGAATAAAGTGCACCCCTGTCGTGCACCGATATGTCATTTGTCATACCACGACTGTCCAGCATTATAATGCTCTCTGGTATATGACAACCATGCATAACGATGTTGGATTTATTGGATGAAAAATTCGTCAGCCAAGTTTGACACCAAGCTTGTAATGACTTGAAGTCTTTCAGTATATTTTGTAAACAAGAACTGAGATTGCCAGCAGAAAAAATGTAGATAAGTTTGATGTCATCAGAGAATGGTAATAGTTCACCATGCGTGATAGATTCACATATATTGCTTGTATATGTGAGAAAAAACTCATTGGTCCCGGGACGCCTCACTGGTTACTGGTATGGGCGTTGGGCTACTATTTCTTGTTTTCGATGCTCGTATGCGGTTTTTGAAATTTGAAGCAAACCAGCTGAGCAATAGATCACGTATATCAACAGATGCCATTGTGACCAAAAGAGGCTTATGAGGCACGAGAACAAAAGCTTTTTTGTATTCACAACAGTAGTGGTAATCGCACATCCGGAATGAGCGGATTTTGTAAGATGGTCAAGAAATTGCAGCTGCGACTCAATGCGAGAATTTTTGCTGAGGATCACATGCTGGGGGGTGGTTTATGGAATTTTATGATAGTAACAATTCAACCATGCGAGTTCTTTATTTTTCCCAACACCGTGGAGAGCGTTGAAATATGGCTACCGGGTTGATATCTGGTGGTGTCTCTTCGTGAGCCATTTTTATAGCAGGGCTTAACTATAAAATTTCTGCACTGGTGAGAAAGGGCGCCGGAGGTTGGATGGGGCATAGAACGATTAAACGACGGAGAAGGGCTTTCTCTCCTTCCTTGCTTGAGGACAACATAGTGGGTGCGACCAGGAGAGGAGTGATAAGAATGTTCGATAATGGCTGACTGTTAGCGTTTTCCCGCGGATCAAACAGAACCATCGTTTGGGAGCTCACACGTGTTCACCAGAAGAGTTAGAGAGAGTATATTTCCCTGAGCGCTGTAGGAAGCAGCAAAATAGAAAATGAAGACCACACATACTCTAACAGGATCAACCACGAGGGTTTTGACCTGTATGGTTACTTTTGGGAATACGTGGTCCCTCCGATAATTCCTGCATCTCAGTGCCTATATCTGGCTGAGTAATAGTGTGTCCTCGACGTAACGCTCGTAGTATGACAAGCTTGCTACCCACCTAACCAGCTCTCGCTCAGTTTGTAGCATGGGAACATCTGAGAAGATGTGATTCAGTTGGTACCTTATATGTAATCCTTCTATCTGATGGTAGGAACAGTCGAGAACCCGAAAACTGAGATTCTCAGTGCAGAGCTGCAAACCCTCCTTCAGTGGATATGTGACGAATGTAATGTAATGACGAATGTAATCAATCCCTCCGTGCGAAGAAGCATTTGTGAGCAGGAGTGAGCGTCTACAAAGCACATCAGTCTGTTGGCAAGGCTAAGCTTGCTGAAATCACAGACTAGTCAGGAAGTACATTTGATGAAGTGTATGTGGCACTTTTATTTCAGTGGAATTATAATAGCGACCATCTAGCGCGTCAACCTATGGTTTGGGGAGTTTATCTTTGCCAAAATTGGCCGAAGCGGCACCACAGACGATTGCGCCCTCAACGAGCCGTACAGCTGGGTTGTTGGCAATCGAAATCATTTGGGAGATTTACCGGTTACTTCGTCAGTAACCCGCAGCTGTGAGAACAGTTGCGAATGTCGTCCAGTGCAATCTTCTAGTTTGATGACCGTGTCCACTCTGTTTGTTCGTTGAAACTTAGTTTGGTCAGTCACTATCAGCACCTACTGCACATAAGCATTCACGTTTAAAATGATTACCTCAACTTCATTATCTGGCTCAAGTATTTGACTTAAGCTGTCTCAAAGATTTTAGGCGTCATTTGGTGATAGTGTAATATTCCAACTGGGTCAGTCAAAGGTCACAGTGCACACAATGTCTAACGTCCGCAATCGAGCACAATAAAGTCTACTTCGCCAAATAGAAAAACCAAGAATCAACGAGAAACATGTATTAACACAACTCAGGTACCGAAAGTCCATCCGACATCGTCTTTTGTCCATATACATACTAGGTTTCCCCTGTCCGTAAACAAACCACCAATCAGAACTGTTCTCGCATTCACTAACCACTGGCCTCATCCTCCGTTTGGTCAACTTCTCCAGCCCGGTCCACGGACGCGGCAAGTTCGCGTTGTTTGAGGACCTGGAAGGAAGAGGAAGGGAGTCTATGTGGTAAAACAAAATGGTAGCGCACTGTCTGATTTAAGTTGTCTGAACGATTTTAGGTGTCATTCAGTAATATCACACTGGCCGTTGGCCAAAGTCGTTATAAATACATGAGTTGTGTTAGCGAACTTAGCTTTATCCAGTGTGGGTCGTCAGGAATAGTTGATTGGCCACCACGTAAGTGGTACGTAGGATGTTCAAATTGGATTTCACTACAAATACGACTAGGCGCGCGCGATGATATGACATAATCTGGACTAAGGATCAACGTTCTCAGTTCAGTGGGTACTCACTGGAATCCACTGTAATTGGTTCTTCAGCATGCGTCGTACGTAATTTCCGCCAGGCGAATGATATCAGTTCTTTACGTGTGATCGATGGTTGTCTCACGGAATATCATGAATACAATACGACCGCACAACGTCAAGTTTCCGACGACTGACCAAAGACGGCAATGCTTCTCACGTAACTCAACCGGCCACATGTGCAACTTCTAAGTGGGCGGTCGCAATACGTCTAAAGTTGCTGTTGGTCACCTTCAGTTTGTTCTCCCTCAAAAGCCATAGGAGTTGATATGGGTATCGACTCTGCCGTGTGCACTCATTGAAGATCGAGATTTTCACAGATTCACGAGAAACTTTGCATCTAAAGCTGGCTACATGGCACAGTGATTTGTAAGTCTGAAAATTTGAAACGGTTAGTTCTTGTCAGAAGTTAGAACAAAATCTGGTAGGTGCAGGCATTTCGCACCAACTCTTCGGCGCCAATTTTACAGTAACGTGGATCAGTTGTTTATAATAAACGCTGTGGGCGCCGGAATTGTTCGGTACAAACAACGGATCCATGTGATCGGATCCAGGATAGTCGAATCTGTAGGCAGCAAGCCCTTATAATTCTGGGTCCGTCGAGCAATCGCGCTAAATTCGAAAGGCACGACGGTTGTAAAGGCCATTTTCTCATTCATGAGGTGGCAAGGTATACAAACGTTATTATAGACTAAGTAGAAAGAAATAACACCATCGCCTACGATTGACTTCATCAAATATACAAGTCTCGTGGCGAACGGCTCACGTGCATACAGTCAGGTATATCGGTGACGCAATGGCGGAGAGATCGGGCGCAAATGAAACCAAGGTGCTGATGATAAAAGACCCAGAAGTGGGAAGTGGGGAAGTTCCCACAAGTTCCCACGGGTAAATGATATCAGCGTATAATGGTATGTCAAAGCCGAAGTTTATGAGGGAAGTGGTTCATCGCGCGCGTAATTTGAATTTTCTTGTCATTCTTTGCAAGCAAGGATGACAATCTCCAACAAAAAGACTCTGAACGTAGGAAGTGGCAGCGATGCGAACGGAGTGGAATGTGGTCACTAATTACTTTCCACCAAGACACGACGACCATCAAGAAACACAGGTGGCTACTCCAACACCTTCGGCAATAAGCACTGGAATATCATCCGTGCGTTCTATAATTCAAAGGGTGTAACCTAGAACTCATAAGTTCTCGGTGGTACTGAGAAGGTCGTCCCCTTTACCCTCTGCCTTCCAATCGCCTGATGGAAGCCCAACGTGCTCAAGTACTTGGCTCCTCCAAGAGCATCATTACGGTCGCCGACCCTTGACAATGGGAAAGCGTTTTTCCTCGTCACTAGTTTAAGCCTCCTGTGGTCGACGTAAGTAGCTGCCATTAACTTCCACATTACTACTCGGGTGGCCTATGGAGAATATGAGGTTCCGTTTAAATTGCACGGTAGCACGTCGTAAACCACCTAACGCGCGTAACTGCGGAGGTATGCAGGCATCGTACGTTGAGGTATCTTAGTTGGCGGCGTATCCCCTGTACTAACTCCACGTTTCGGAATGGTTGTGCGACCCAGCCCCACTTCTCGCCGATCAAATACCTGAAATTTAGTTCTAGTTATTGACTGCAGACGTTCGGCACTCCACGAGTTGTCAAAAGCTTCACTCAGTCCAGTCATCTCACAATTCAGCAATTCACGTCAGAGGCGGCCGGAATTACAAGGAGGGTGAAGCCGATTTCCCGCACAACTTGGACATGGGTAGCAAATGCACTGTGCAGGACCGGCTCCCTAGCCAAAGGTTGCGTAGATCCAGAGGACAGTTGAGACGACTCAGCAAATCCACTCCGCTATAACAGAATGAAAGTGTGAGACTCGCTACAAAAGTGTGCTCCACATGGCATCTTGCAATTTTGACCGGTGCGATCATTCTGGCTTCCGTCGGCATCTGCTCGTCATTGGGTGTAAGAAACCGCTGAATACTCTCTGTGCCCCGATTAGACTCAATGACGCATCCATCTCCGAAAAACCTGCGGGTGCCACTTCATTTATTTCCATTCGCCCCGTAAGCTCTGCGAGTGGTTGGCAGCAGTCGGTGGGGGGACATTTAATACGACCAGAGAGCGTACCTGCACTGTTGTGGAGTCCAGAAACCTTGCCGTTGTTTTTGGAAGCTTGACGATTTACCCTGAATACACCATAGTCGCAGGACCTACGTCATTTGATCAGCCAGATCACGGTTCGCAGTCTCCATATCAATAGTAGTTAGGTTTCTGGTGACAGTTTGGACATCTCTAGTCCAGTGGAGGTTGTTCTTATGGCTCTAGCCCGTGTCGCAAAGCATTACTGTACCGGTTGGTCGACAGCCGCCTAGACCCCCTCGAGATTCTTGGCCACCAACCCCGCGGCGTCAAGTTCGTTGAGTGGGTGGAGCAGGGGTTCGCCCTTTGTGTTTTTTGGCAGGTCTGCCGTCATTAGCTGTTCAGGGATTAGCATCTGGAGTAAATCTGGAGACTGGTTCTTTTAACCTCGTTCGACCAAGCGCCGCAATCCACAGGCGAACGAACGGACGGTTTCTTCCCGAACTGTGAACGAGCATGGAAATGCTGTCGGTAGACTGCCGGGGGCAAGCGGACGTCCAGTAGATGCTGCATTCCGATGTTAGTTCCGTCTGATACGTGAGTATCCGCGATTTTGGTCTCGACGGCAATATAAGTCTCCCCGTTTAGCAGTTCCATACTCAGTTTGGAGTGGGATTCCGTTGAGAAGTTTCGGTGATAAATCCTTTGATGGTTTACGTAACAGGGCTAGCGTCATTCTAAAGTGAACTTGCAGGTATGTGAGGTCGACACTTGCGGTCGCGACGTTCCGTTTCGTTGACCTCATGTATTAGATGTTTGTCATGCGGCCTCCGGAGTTAGAAGGAGTGGCAGGGAGTTGATCTCTTACAGATTCCTCTACGGATCATGGTATTTCGAATCCTGGTAGGACCGCCACTTTGTCGCACAAAACCCGAAATGCAGGCAGAGGCTGCCCGTACCGACCTACTCAGTACAATGACAACTGTGATCGAAGACCTGTGTCGGTAATGAACAGATGCGAAGGGCAAGAGCACTAATACAATGGAAGACGTATCAATAAAAATGGAACGACTCAGCGACGAGTAGAAGTCCGTTAAGAAGGACAACGCCAGAGAATGAGTTCGGACGAGGTACAATGGATAATTCTACAAATAGCGTTGAATGGTGAACGCTGAACTTTAGTGGTTCACGTGTAGCTAAGATATTTCACCGGTTAAAAATCCACACGGAAGAAGAGGACGGAGACGGTATGCGGAAATAACCGTGCACTCTTGTTGCCGTGGGAACTCGAAAATAATGGTGATGCCTCTACACAAGTTTACAGGAGAGATTAACAAAGTGGCGTACACTAATCGTACAAAACCAACTGTGAAATATAAAAATGAGCTTTGGACGTTACACAACGGGCAAACGCAGTTTAACTAGAGTTGTCCACTTTTCTCGTCCGACTGCCCGTTGATTCGCGTTCTGTATGCGCAACACTGACGTGACGTGACCAAAGACGGCAATGCTTCTCACGTAACTCAACCGGCCACATGTGCAACTTCTAAGTGGGCGGTCGCAATACGTCTAAAGTTGCTGTTGGTCACCTTCAGTTTGTTCTCCCTCAAAAGCCATAGGAGTTGATATGGGTATCGACTCTGCCGTGTGCACTCATTGAAGATCGAGATTTTCACAGATTCACGAGAAACTTTGCATCTAAAGCTGGCTACATGGCACAGTGATTTGTAAGTCTGAAAATTTGAAACGGTTAGTTCTTGTCAGAAGTTAGAACAAAATCTGGTAGGTGCAGGCATTTCGCACCAACTCTTCGGCGCCAATTTTACAGTAACGTGGATCAGTTGTTTATAATAAACGCTGTGGGCGCCGGAATTGTTCGGTACAAACAACGGATCCATGTGATCGGATCCAGGATAGTCGAATCTGTAGGCAGCAAGCCCTTATAATTCTGGGTCCGTCGAGCAATCGCGCTAAATTCGAAAGGCACGACGGTTGTAAAGGCCATTTTCTCATTCATGAGGTGGCAAGGTATACAAACGTTATTATAGACTAAGTAGAAAGAAAT